>CAHIKZ030005012.1:747500-790000 GCA_903632075.3 Acanthosepion pharaonis
TAAAGAACTGTACAATGCTAAGAGCACCCAAATAAAAATAAAATCTTCATAAGTCTGTAGCAGATCAGATTAAGAAATCTGAGAGCAGAGTTCAAATTCCAATCCAATCCATTACATTTACTTACGTGCTAATACCCTGGGGAAAGGTATGAATCCTCTTCTTCTCCCCCCAGCTATGGATAAATTGCAAGAAAGAACGTGTTCTGTAAACTTAGACGGCAACTGGTCTACCTCAGAAAAAAATGGCAACCTACTGCAAGAAAAAATCTGCCAGTCAAGTATCAAAAGATACGAGTGAATTATGCATAGCACATAACTACATGTGTGTACATCAGCATTTCCCAACCGGTGCACATTAATGCACTCTGAAAGGTAGGTATCTGCACTACAAATTAACAGAAGAGTAATTTATTAATTATTTTCATATCTTAAAAAAAAAAAAAAAAAAAAAATCATTTTTAAAAAGCTAGAGACACCAGGCATATGGTTTCCATGTCCAAGTCATATTTTAAAGTGGATGCTAAATTTCAAATTTAACGACTAATATTTCCTTATTAATATTGAATGTGTACCCTAGAGTTTTAGTTATTCTACAAATGTGACCTGAAGTAAAAATTGTTGAGAAACACTGGAGTACATGTACCACAGATACATAAAATA
This sequence comes from Acanthosepion pharaonis, assembly GCA_903632075.3. Taxonomy (NCBI): domain Eukaryota; kingdom Metazoa; phylum Mollusca; class Cephalopoda; order Sepiida; family Sepiidae; genus Acanthosepion; species Acanthosepion pharaonis. The sequence continues at coordinate 748,161 of CAHIKZ030005012.1, forward strand.
TTTACACGTGTAAGCATAATATATCAAATTCGCCATTTTTTTTTTTTTTTTTTTTTTTTTTAAAATGTTGCTAAATTTCATAATTAACTTTTAAATGCAGCTGGTTGTAAGAAAGAGGCTTGCATCTGAACTCAAAAATAAATTTCTATAAATACAACTAAAAAGAAATAGCAATTTTAAGGCAACCTTTCTTAATGCAATTTTTTAAAATAGAAATCTTCTGTCAAACTGAGATAAGTTTATCAAATGCAAAATGCTTACCCCCTTCGTTGTTTCTCAAATTTCTTCACTTACATAAGATGTGATCATATTTCAGTTTAAATGTACTAAAGAAAAAACTTTGATTTTGCTTTAGAAAAAAAAAAATTGAAAATATTAACTTTTGAACATTTTATTTGGGGAGCTAAAAAATCAAATAAAGATTCAGACTAATTCTAACCTACCATCTGTTCTTGTCGATTTCCCAATAGGAGTGAAAATGGTTGCAAAAGTTTTCTCCCTCTTATGGTCAGAAGGACATAGAATGCATGCTGAGTTATTTTTCTTAGCCAATAAAATGGGATGGCTTGCCGTTTGACATAACTCAGTCAAGATTTGCTGTTTCAGTCATTTCAGACTGACTTGTCAAACTCTCTGCCTTGAAGGCAGAGAGGGCCCAGACAAGGCAATGCCAAAGGGCAGAGTCACGTTTGAGGAGGTAGACAAGCCCAACCCCATGTATGTTGGGTCTACAGGAAATTTTTGCCCAAACCTACAAGCTCGGATTTGCCCCACATAAAAAATGGACTTGTGCCACATCCAGCCTTGTGGGGAGCCACATGCAAACTACAGTTTTCATCTTTGTTGTTATCATCACAAAGTTTCGACCATTGTTCTCTTCAGCCTTCAACAGTTGCTTGTCAACATAGGGAACCTTCAGCAAATTTCAGACTAAACTCTTTATTTAATCTGAAGGGATAGATTGTTCTCATTCCACTGACCATGTCGATTTTGTCCTTCCTTAAACCTAATCTGTCTGCTAATGAGACTACTGCTGCTTGATTTTCTTTGTTTAACAAATTCAATATGGAGATTCCCCCACTCCCAATTCAGCTGACTTGGCATCACCTGGAGACTTGGGGGACCAAACACTGAAAATAGGTTTCTTATCTACTTTACCAAATAATTTCTGTCACCTTCTGCTGGTTTCTGAAGATAAGACACTTCCTTTTTCTAACAAATTACATCTGACAAGACTTGAAGAATAAGCCTGCCAAAATATCTTGACAAAAGATACAAAGAAATTTGTTATATTCCATGCTAAGGGAATAAATACTTAACACCAGGTGGATAATAGAAGAAAGGTTTATTGTACACAACCAGTACAATATGAAATACAGTACAGTTATATACACAGGTCAATTTAGTAGCGAGTGCCACTAATTGGAAGGTCGGACGTACTTGTATCTTCTCGCTCTCACTCTATCCTATCCTCAAGTCTCTCGTAGACAGTTGACTTTATAGGTACTTAGTGTAATCATTCATGGGAGTGACTGGTTATTCCATTACATCAAAATTTGATGTCTAAACAATGTGTGTTTACATACACGTGTGTGTGTGTGTGTGTGTAGTGAAACAGCAACTCAGAAGAAGTTGACAAGTTTATTACATTCACACAAATATCATTAGGAAAGGTACATATCCATCTCACCCTACACTTATGGATTACAGTAAAGCAGACCAAGCTCTCCCACCTTGGTTGGAAACCAGTCTAAGTGAAGGACAATTCTGAATTCAAAACCTGAGGAGAGCTTTTCAGAGTCTCCATGGCACACTGTAGCCCAGTTGCTATCAGTTTTTCAAAAACATGTAGCTGGTTCCACACAAGTCTTCACAAATATAATCAAATCATATATGCCATTAGTCTGGTGGTTCAGTTCTAAAGACTAAATTGTTAGGCCTTTAGTTGTTAGATCTCAACTTCAAATCTTTTTGTTTTATACATGTATAGCTAGCAAAACCTTCATAAAAAAATGTCTTTTGTTCAAGGTCATCTACTACAGCCCTTGTTAGATCAAAAGACAGAAAACAAATTTTACTGAAGTTACAGATATTCAAAAATGACTGGCAAGACACTATTCAGATGTTCTTAATAGACCCTCAATTGTAAACATGAATGTTAGAGAAAAACGAAGGATTGTCCTGTCATGAAGCAAATGTTTATAGAACCAAATCAAGAAATCAGTTTTTCTAGAAAATTGCCGAACTATAACAAGACAGCAGGAATTGATGGCCTTAATATTGAAGGATTAAAATCTGAAGGGCGTTTCGGCTATAGTACACTCCAGCCTTCTTCAGGATCTGTCTATATTTCTGATTTGAGGTATTGTAATTATTTAAATTGTTCGGACTGTTGTCCCCCATCTTTGTTGCCATATTCACGGCGTTTCGGCTATAGTACGCTCTGGCCTTCTTCAAGATCTGTCTATATTTCTGATTTGAGGTATTGTAATTATTTACACTATTTACATTGTTCAGACCGTTGTCCTCATCTTTGTTGCCATATTCACAGCGTTTCGGCTATAGGACAGAGTTACTACATGCACTACCTCATCAACATTGGAAAATAAAAAAAAAGTATATTTTCACTGGACTTATTTAACCCATACAATGAGGCTTTCTAAGAACTAGAGGTCCTACCAGGATTCATTAGTGACAGCCACAATCTTAACGTAAGATATGCAGATTACACAGTGTTGATAGCAAACACAGAAAGAAAACTACAAAGACTCTGACAGGAACTATTGAAGGAAAGAGAGAAGAAAGGATTAAACATCAACTTCAAGAAGACAGAATGCATGCTCGTTAGCAAAAGAAAAAAAAAATCAGAAATACCAAAAATGAAACAAGTGCAGAAATTTAAATATCTGGAAAGTATTTTAACATAGGATGAAAAGCGAGACACCGAAATCTGAAGACGTATTGAGATAGCCAAGAAATTATTCCAAAAGCTAAGCAGGGTACCGAGAGATAGAAAAACTTCACTAGAAACAATGAAACTAAGTCACAAGGGGGGGGGGCTTAAAAAGAAACTTAAATGTAGATCAGGAACAGACAGAAGGACTAACAAAGAAGCTTGTTTCTATCAAAAATGCTATTGCCATATTCTCAAAGTAAGTTGGAAATGTCTTATGCCTAAAACAGAAGTGATAGCTGCCATCATCTCTGTTCAATCAATGACCATGAAGAATCAAGTGCATTGCCAAGCAGTTATTTTATGGGGAGCTTTCAGAAGAGAAGTGCAATAAATCTAAGCCAAGGAAAGGTTTTAAAGATAGACTGTAGATGACCTTGAAAGCTCAGACTTCCTTACAAAAATCTGGAATCTCTTTCAGCAGGCCAAAAAGTCTTGAGATTTAAAAATATGGAATGGCACAGCAACCTTCAAAACTGAAAGGGTGAAACATACAGAACTGAAAAGAAAAAGCAGGAAAAATACCATAGTAAATGACAGTGAAAGATTTCATCATTTTAAATGTTCTATAAAATCTCCTTGATTGAAATCACGTGAAAGATTTTGTGTTGAAGTGATACATTAATTATGATACGCATATATCCATCTACAACTTTTAGTACAACATCTGCTATAAATTCTCTAAGTCACGAGGGGGGCTTAAAAAGAAATTTAAATGTAGACCAGGAACAGACAGAAGGGCTAACAAAGAAGCTTTTTTTTTTTTTTTGCAATATTTACTGTCTGCTATTTAAAAGGTTACCTAGATTTAAAAGCTATTTGCATTTTCATGCACGGGAAATACAATATGAATACACAAGAGGTGGTCAAATTTTATATAGAATAAACACCTATCATGTGCTTCCTGATATCATTCATAAAGGCTCACAAATTAACATTTACACAAAGTAAGACAAGGAGAGGTTTTCTCACCAGACTTATCCAAACTTAACAGTAAGGCAATCCTTAGAGAATTACAAGTCCTGTCAGCGGCCACAATCCTAACTGCATAAGACATGCAGATGACACAGTGTTAGCAGATACAGAAAGGAAACTACAAGAACTCCTACAGAATTTTGTGAAGGAAAGCAAGAAGAAAGGACTAAACATCAATTGTAAGAAGATAGAATGCATGGTTGTCAGCCAAAAGATGTAAACTACGAATTAGAGACACTGAAATCAAAGCAAGTACAAAAATTTAAATCTCTCAAAAGTGTTTTAGCAGAGGATGGAAAATGCATTACCAAAAACTGAATGCACACAGAAATAGCAAAATGGTTATCAGTATGAAACACAGAATCAGTAACAAGGGAGTCGCTCAGTGGGTCAGTCAGTCAGTCGATGCCGGATGACTGTTAGTTGGATACTAAAGTATCAGCGACAAACGGTCATCTGGCATCAACTGACTGACCGACTCACTTGTTACTCTTACTACTCCTACTTATTATAGGTGGGAGAGTCTATTAACTATAGAATAGGTGTGTTCCACTATAACAGTTTGTGTGTGTGTGTTTAAATGAGTCCCAATGGAGCTGTTGTCAGATAGGTGTAACGTAAGTCATCTAGTAGTAGTGTGACCGATGCAATTAATTCTGAGTTTAGTTTGATCAGGAAATCAGTTCCTCAGGGGCATTTGAACTCATAAATAATGTTGGTTTTTTGTAGTTTTGACTTTGCAGGTGGGTTGTTATTTTTAAGGATAAGGTCAGCTGTTTTAAATTTTATTCAAATAGATAATTTAATTTTTTTTTTATTATTTTGATCAACTTAGGTAGTGCATTTCTTTATGATATTTCTAAGTGAAAATTCATCTTGCTTATAGTTGCCATGCATTTGGCTTTTGTAGAAGATATTTATGCTATTGTTTTTGTCTGTGTGTTCAGCATTGTTATTATTTACTTTGGAAAGAAATAGTCTAATCTAGTGGTTGATGAGGTAGTTAGGAAAATCATTGTTAATTAATGTCTGTTTCGCATTGTTGAGTTCTTTAAGGAAAAGTAGACGAGTGGATGAATTCTCATGTGCTCTCTTTAGGAAGTTTTTTATTACTGCTATTTTGTATCTAAGTGGGCATTCACTCTTAAAATTAAGGTGGCAAGAGTTTCTGCTTGTGGGTTTTTTATACAATGAGGTGCCGAAAGTGTTGTTACTGTATTCTACAAGAATATCTAAGAATAGAGTGGGGTTTTTTTGTGTTTTTTTTTACTTAGTTCATAAGTACAGTTAAGAACTGAGTTGGTTATTTTTTTTTTTTTTCCAAATGTGTTTCTAAGATCATTTATTTCTTGTGTTTTTTGCTAAAATAAAAATATCGTCTACACAGCGGACATATATTTTGGATTTAGTGACTTGTTTAAATATCATTTTCTACATAGGACATGTAGTAATTGGAGAAGCACAGGCTGAGCAGATTTCACATAGTAAAACTGTTAGTTTGGGTGTAGATGTTGCCATTATGGTCGTAGGAGGAGACTTTGGTTGTGCATGCACGTAATAATTTTTTGAGGATATTTGATTTGATGGATGAAGGTGGAATAAAATTATTTATGTACATGGACAAACCTTTTGTCCAGAAAAGATAACACTTGTATGAACACAAGAAAAATTAAATAAAAAGCCTAATCACAGTACCATGTCAGTTGTCTTAATACACTATATATATATATATATATCAGGTGCAACAGCAAAATTGTCCAAATCATGTTACAGAAATGTCCATCCCACAAAATGTTTAATATAACAAAAAAAAAAAAAAAAAAACTAATTCAGATAAAACATTTAGCCATCTTGATATCATTTGCTGTAAGAATCACTGGAAAGCCCTTTGAGTTATTCAGCTAGAAAGAGTATAAGTTAAAATCATTTTGTATCAATCCCACTATGTCTTCCCAACTGAGCAATGGTAAGAGGAAAAAAGATCATTCAGTCTTTCAGTAATGGTACCAACATTCATGCTCTGGTTTCCATCTTCAAAGTCTATTCTCCATCAAGAGAACGGTGAATAAGTTTAAAAAAGGGGGAACAGTAGAGAGGAAAAACTGGATCAGGAGGTTACAACAGAAAGAGGGATCATCATTTCAACTTGGAGCTAAAGAGATCAATTAGAAAAGATCCAACTCAATCCACGAGACATTTGGCACGTAAGATAGGAGTTTCAACTATGACAGTCCAAAGAGCAGTGAAAAAAAGACTTGTAAAGGGAATCATATGTAAAACCTGTGGGGTACCTTTTTACTCCAAGACAAAAATTAGGTTAAAAGGGTGAAGATCATCTCAAAGGAGTTGGAAAATGAACCTGGAATAATACTATATATATATATATATATATATATATATATATATATATATATATATATATATATATTTTAACTTCATTTCAATCCTTCATAAGCTTCCAATTCTTAGCTATGATTAATTAATGTTGAACATGTCATTTTCATTTATGATCAATTTCATCACAATTTTTCTGTTAAGCTTGGAGAGTAATTATACATTGCTATTCTTCAAATTAGAGTTCAATAGTGTTATAAAAACCTTTGAAAATTCCAGTAAGGTAAATTTAATCATTTCTAAGATACAAAATGTTAAAAGCTTAACGTAACAATTAGACAATTTTGCTGTTTCACTTGGTGTGTGTGTTTGTTTGTGTGTGTGTGTGTGTACCTACTAGACTGTCTGAAACATACCAATAGCAATTACTTACATTACACCTATACAATAACAGCTCCATTAGGACTCATTTAAACACACACACACATACACACCAGACTCCGTCCAAAACATACTGGTAGCAAATACAAGCATAATAACCTCATCCACATTTAAAAAAAAGATTAACAATAATGGAAGTCCTAATAATAAAATAGAAAAAGCCAACACTCAATGACATCAATTATGAACATGGCCACAATGTGCTGACCATGTTTGAAAAATAAAACAGCCCTACAACTCTAGATACATACACACAAAAACATATATTATTTTCAGTTTCAAACTAATGCCACACTTCTTTTTTTATTTTTTTTTAAATGAATTTTTTTTATTTTTGAATCAAGATGAGATCATGATACATGGCATCAGATAAACTGGTTGTATTTTTAGAATTAAGGTTTTGGCTTAATTACAAATAGAAAATTAAGAACTGGAAACAACATGGCAGATAGATTTCAAATTTTCAATTCTAAAAATGAAAACCACTTTTAAAAAATCTATTTACAACCCTAAATATTTCATGGATTCTTAAAATTAGAAGGGCTGGATTCAAAAGTATTCCATTTCTGACAAAATACGTGAAGTTCTATTTCCAAGAGAAGATTAATGAGTTTCATTAATCCATACAACTTAAGCAGAGAAAGAAATCTGGCCATAAACCAAATGAATGAGACTAGTAAAAATTCAATTTTTAAAATATATTAAAGTTTTTCAATTTTAAATAAAACCTCGTAACATTAAAATCAGTTTTACATTTAGCTATGTGAGCAATGACAAAGTCTTAGAGAAAATGGAAACAAAAAGGATACTTATACTTAACATAAGAAAGAAAAGAGTTGAAATTTCTAGGGCACATAACGAGGAAAGAGGGCTTGGAAAATTTGATACTCACAGGGCAGAGTAAAAGTAAGAGGGATAGAGGAAAACAACCCATAACCTATCTAAGATGATGCAGCAAGTTTTAGGAGAGATAACAGAAAGACAAATTTATTAAGAACTCAAAGGATAGGAAATTGTGGAGATCCATGATCGCCAATATTGTGAAAGGACATGGCACATAAAAGATGTTTAATGCAACATAGTCACAAAGAGAGAGAGAGAGAGAGAGTTTTTTGTTTTTTTAGAAGTCATCAATAAACTAAAAATTTGGCCACAAAGACAGCAAACTAGCAAATTTTAATGCCTACCAACGTTTTGGATTTTTATTTTTATAATACCAGATTTTTTTTTTTTTTTAGAAGCCTATAATACCATAAAGAGGCATGGTGGAGTAATGGATAGCGGCTCAGATTGTGGAATTGGAAAGTCAAGTTCAGATTCTTGTCAGATCCATTACATTAACTTAACCATGGGAAAGGTATGAATCCTCCTCCCAGCTATGGGTAAATAGTAGGACAGACTGGGTTCTATAGCCTTGGATGGCAACCGGTCTAGAAGGAGGAAAACTGAATTCAAAACCAGCCTAGGGAGGGTTGGGATCCGTCAGGCTATCTTGTCAAAGAGACACCCCTTCTACTGCAGCTGCAGTACACATGGTGACCCTATGGGTCACGGGATAAAAAATAAATAAACATGCTGAAACTTAAAAATTGAATTAATGGTAATATTAGTCATTTTCTTACAAGGAAACATTCGGTATTCATTAACCAAGCAGCCAATACACTTTTGGTTGAAATTTATAAAATTTCTTTTAAAATAATTTTTCTTAAAAATATTTTTTCTCAAATCTTGTAGCTGTTATCACTTATTATTCTTTCCAGTATTGATGGGGGATTTCCTTCCCAACCTTTTACTAAAAGTAGTGTGAAATATTAACATCATGATTAGATCATTATTTTCTCTTTGAGTTACATATGATATCTATTTTAGATGCTGCTGATGCTGTTGAAAGTTTTCAAGTGAGTGATGTGGTTTCTGTTATTTGGTACAGTTCTTTAAAAATATACTATCCATTCAAAGATTTAAACTTAGCTTTGCATGAGATTCCATTAAAAAAAAAAAAAAAAAAAAAATAAAAAAAAAGAGGGACTTAATTACTATTACCACACATGAAGAAAAATAATTGCTTCTTCAAATGGTAGAAATAATTAAATCTTTCAAAAACCAAATACATATTTCATCAACCTGATGAATATTTTTATTCTAAAAGATGGAGATTAAAAGTTAATATCTCATATGTTTTATATAACTCTTCCATCTTCCCTTACTTATTCCTGAAAAATTAGCAAGAAAAGAGAAATTAAGTATTTTTTTAAATTAGATAAATTAATTTTGCATTACAAGCTGAAGCACAAACCTCAAGTAATAATTATCTATTCCTGCACTAGTATATTTTTAGCAATACAAGACAGATCTCGTCAATATTGGCATATAAAGAATTTTCCTCTCATTGATGCACCTGGCCCTTATCTCAAACAAGAACATGCTGGGGAAAATCTTTTACTCTACTGAAACAGTTCCATCTTAACACCAGAAAAGTACAAATGAATCTGATTCTTATAACAAAGTGACACCTATAGGAATCAAAAATAATTTCTTTATGGACTGGCAAAGTTTATTTTAGGAAAGAAAAAAAATTATTCGTTATCACTGATTCTACAAGTAGGTACTTGAATATAAAAATGATTATAAATGTAAATATTTAATTGCAGAGTAAAGTTCTTGTTTCTAAATTAATTTTATTTTTTAGAAACTCTTAGAACTTTGCTTCAAACCAGATACAATAAAATACAATAACTGGACAAATTCAATGTTTAATCTTACTACTAGTTTAAATTCCATCATCAAAAAGGTTCATAAAATGCATTATGTTGAAATATTTGAAAGTAGCTATATGAAAAAACATTGGAATATCTTTTTTTTTTTTTTTTTATTTGGAATTAAAACAAAATAGGTTAAAGAAATTTAGGAGCAAAGGATATTACTTAACATTATTTTTTTTTTTCTTTCTCTACTTGTGAAAGTGCAGATGTTGTCATGGCTAGAGGTTCAGAAAGAGAAACCAGTGAACAAAATTCGAATTCTACTCAAGATTGTGATATCCACTTTTGCCTAAATAACCTTGGAAAAAGTACGAATTCATTTATTCCCCCCAGCTATGGGTTAAATAACAGTGCAGACAGGTCTCTTTAACCGCAGTTGGAAACCACTATAGAAGGACAATTCTGATTTCAAAACTGCATATGGCCCAGGTAGGGCACATGCTTGAACTGTAACTAAGGTTCACTCAAGTCGCAAGTTGGTTCAGTGGGTATTGAAGAAATACAAATCGCACTGAGCAGATAGGCATCCCCAGCAATGTATGACCATGCTGAAAATGAAAAATCACACTAATTTGCAGTGTGCCTTCAAAATTGCAACAGTTCTGGGAATGACAACTACTTGCTCAGAACAAAACATTATCTAATATCCCCTTCTTGAAATTTGCACTTTGTCTGAATTTTGTTCTCCACAACCGTTGTGACTAATAGCTGATTTTCCAGCAATTCTAATTAGCTATCTCCTTTGTTCTATTCTTGACTGACAGACATCAATGAAAAACATAAGGTGTGAAAATGTTAAAAATGTCTTTGGTCTTAAATTAAGTCAAGTCTGAGATTAAGCATTTTTATTACAAATTTTTGTCTTTTCTTTTCATCATTTTATTGTTGCTTCTTATTTTCCTTATTTCATTTTAGGTTGAATACCTGCGAAATATTAATGTGCATAGGGTTTTCTGAAAATCAATTTTACTAAGCAGTTATCTGTGTTATGCACTAATTATTAACTAATTCTTTAACAAACATATCAAAGTAAAAAAAAAAAAAATTTTGGATTTCAAATGTTATTTCACATCAGGTTCCCAATACAAATTTCAATTTATTCCTCACCGTGAAGTAATAGTGTTATAAAGGTCGTATCAACTATTCAGGTTCATAATTTTTCAAAGGTCAGTTATCTTTCAACACTATGTGTTTTTTTTTTTTTTTTTTTTTTTTTATAAGCGTTTCACTTCAAGCAAGGCGGGAAGCCACTAGCATGCAAGGGGTTACAGACAGAGCTAGAGCAAATATGAGTGATAGAGGAAAGGATGAATAGAAGGATAGGGGATAGATCAAGGCATCTGGAGATGTCGATTGACATTTGAACTGTTGGAGATTATAGCTATCAGGGAAACAGGAAGAGAGGAAGGGAGTTCCACAGGCGAGAGACATGAAGCTATTGGAGTAGAAGAGATGACTACATTTAACAATTTCAATAATGAAAAGCTGTGAGCAAGATGCCAGCCTAGTAGAACGCTTAAATTCATGAAGTTTGGGAACCAGCGAAAGCAGCTCCTCGGACCAGTTACCCTGAAAGTATTTGTAAAAAAAGACAGAGGGAGGCAACGGCACGTCTGTGAGAGAGCGACTGCAGACGAGATGCCAGATCAGGGCCAGTTACGTTGCTTATCCCTCCCTGGATCTTATCAAGAACCTTGAGACAAACATAAGGGGTACCAGACCATATATGGCAGCAATACTCCATGCTAGGGCGAATGGTTGATTTGGAGATTTGAAGAATAGACACTGGTGAGAAAATTTTCCTGGCACAGGGAGCCAACTTTCCTTGTGGTGGACGAAGCTATTGAAATTATATATATATATATATATATATATATATATATATATATATATAGTAAATAAATATACACATACAATCATATATCTAAAATATATATACATACATACATATACATTTGTATAAAAAATAATTCCAAGAGGATAAAATCCAGGTAGAACTCAATATCAAGGACAAGTAAGGATATAATAAAAGGCTTAAACACTAATATTCCATGGTCATAATTTATTCCATTGGAATCATAAAACGATCAAATTCATCAGACCTACAAATTCTGAATTTTTTTAATTTGTAGGTCCAATGGAATAAATTATGGATCATGGAATATTAGTGTTTAAGCCTTTTTATTATATTTTATTATATATATATATATATATATATATATATATATATATATATATATATAAATAAAAAAAAGAACAGTAAAGATATAAAATCCGGTGTTCTTATAGATATTTTATTTTTACAAAATAGTGCTCAATGTAAATTTACAGAGCATTAATATTATAAATTAATTGATTTAAAATATGGTTATTTTTCGCTACACAGTTCCAACCATGTTTCAAAAATAGAAGCTAAAACCCTAATTTTATTTTTTGCAAATAAATTAAAAAAGTTCCATTTTCATCTTCAAGCGAATTTTGGAGTAACTTTCCTAAATTCAAGTTACTCCAAAATTCGCTTGAAGATGAAATGGAACTAATTCGCTGAAGATGAAATGAAACTAATGCTTTTAATTTATTTGCAAAAAATAAAATTAGGGGTTTTAGCTTCTATTTTTGAAACATGGTTGGATTTGCAAGCTTAAAATAACCATATTTTAAATCAATTAATTTTATATATATATATATATATATATATATATATATATATATATATATATATTTATTTAGCTTTGTATCAACTTGTATTTCAGGTTAATAATATTCAAAAGGAAAATATTGGAATATAAGATTAATGAAAAGAACTGTTTAATCATGTAGATTAATATTACAATACTAACAAATATTGTAGTTAGTGCAACACTCTTAATGACTACTGTGTGACTCCTTTGTGTCCCACTTACGACTCCTTTCATAGTCAAGAGTCCATGTTCAACACTTTAGTGAAGGTCAGTTGTTTTTCTACACAACGGTTAGAAAGCTGATCTTGCAAACCATTTTTACCCTTTAACCCAACAACTTTGAGACCTGACAGTTGTCATATCCCCTTTTTGTTAGACTATTTCTGCTTACAGCAGATTGCAAGCTCTTGAGAGCTTCTTTTTTTTTTCTAACCAATACATCCTCCCAAATGACCAGGTTGCTGAGAGATCAGTATTATTGAGACATCATCTCCAGATCAATTGCTAATCCAAGCTAAAAAAAAGTTTCATCTGTTCAATAGGTAAGGATTTGTAACATACTAGCATAACCATCAACAGCTTCCAACTAGTTTCATTTTCACAGTTTCTATTACAAGGTTTGAGTAAAAATTGTGGTTTTCACTTACTTCCCAATGATCACATACACTGGAATTTTATCCCCAACCTGATATTACCAAGGTCTCCTCTTTGACAAATGGAGCAGGTTGAAATTCAAAATCAGGTCTCGTGTTTAAAACACTAACATTCTAACCACTCAGCCATGCACCCACTTTTTTAAAGTAAACATCAGTATAGATATTAATTTCTTTTTTTACGAAGATAGAGCAATATTTTTACCAAAAAAAGCAATCTTTAGATTTTTTTTTTTTTTAATTCTTTTTGATGAGATGAGGGTAAGATTTCTTTTTCATGACATAATAAGCATTCTGCAAGTTCTCAAAAATTTCTTTCCCCTCACGACCATTACAGTCATGTAGAAAAAATGTTTCCTTTGTTAATGAACATAATTGTTTTTTGATGTTTTTTTTTTTTAATATCTTAAAATATGTTGGATTAAAATATTATTTTCTGTATGCAATGCTAAACATTTTACTTGCAATATTTACACTCACACAAGTGAAACGTTGTCTATGTTTAAATAGACACAACATATATACATTAGGAATGCACATCAAATTATGTCTGTTATAAATGAATGCTTGAATCATTGCCAGACAAGGCAAATTTGCCAAAGGCTTCAAGCAGATACATCAACATTACACCTTTTTTCATCTCTTAATATAGACATGAATTTGCAACGCATTTCTTCTTTGCATGTTTGTATATGAATTATTTATAAATTAAGAGCCACCTGTAAAAACCATCCAAAGTGTTCAACTTGATTGCAGCTTAATTTCATTAAGTTGTTTACACTGAAACCTGCGTAAGAGTCTTTTATAACATGTAAGCTCAAGTAAGCTATCGCTAATACTGCTGTTCTGTACTAAACGCTCAGACTAGTATCTTAATTGTTATAATCGTGATTCGACCATTGTATCTTTCATCAGGTATCTGTCATAATCAGTAACTTTCTAGAAATTTTGAACTAAAACCCTTTATTCAATCCAGAGATAAACTGCTGATTTTGAAGACGAATAGAGACTAATACTTCTGTATCATGTCCCTTCAGTACATGAGTTATCAGAGTTTTCAACAACTTCCTGAACTTTGTAGCTCTTAGTAAGGTTCATCTTTTTCCTATCCATCCTACTCTCTAGCCTGTCAACCATTTACAAATCATTAGATAGGTTACCTGTTGCTTCCTTCCAATATGTAATGCGAGTGTCAAATTCTCCAAACCCTCCGTTATAGTGGAACACACCTATTCTATAGTTAATAGACTCTCCCACCTATAATAAGTATGAGTAGTAAGAGTAACGAGTGGGTCGGTTGGTCAGTCAATACTAAAGTATCAGCGACCACAACTAGATTACTCTGCATTATACCTATTATATCAAGTTCCTAACGTTTTGTACGTCGAACCTATTTTAGGACCGACTTAGTGCCAATACAAGCCTCCACTGCGAAATCGCTCCACAACACCCTCTTTCTTCATTATGCACCCTAGAAACATCAACTCTTTCTGATTCTAAGTAGAAGTATCCTTTTTGATTCCATTTTGTTTTAAACTTTGTTATTACTCACATGTTCAGTCCATGGTATTCTAAGCATCCCTCTATAGAAATGTAATTCTGTTGCCTCAAGTCTCTTTTTCATCTGTGAGGAGATTGCCCAACATTCACTGCCATATAGGAGATCAAATATAACAGTTCAGAACTTTTTTCTTTATTTCTAATGAAAGTTACTATGACAGCCAAATAAAGACACTCAACTGAGCTAATCAGGATATAATTGCCATCCCCTGAACATTTTAAAAGAGAAGGCAAAAAATGTTTTAAGAAAAACTGTTGTAATGTACAGCAAGAAAACACCTAACTGATTGCTCTCCCAGCAACTACAGGAGAGGAGAAAGAGATGAGAGGTAACAAAAATAACACTACCTCGGAAACCCCAGCAACTAGAGGAACAAAAATGCCCAAGAGACTGACTTCACAAGACACTGTGTCCTGCCAACTGCTGGTTTTCCCCTGCTTTTATTGGCATGAGGCATCTTACAAAGACCCAGATCTTGACCAATTGCAAAGAGGCCCGTATCTAGACATGCCAAACTGTCCCGCTGCTAACAGGAAAAACCCAGATGTAACTGGTGTTGGCACGTTTGCTACATAAAACAATATCATTTTTAAGAGAAATCAATCCACTTCCAAATTCATTACATTTGCAATTTATTTAAATGAATAAATGTTTAAAACATGTTTTATTGAAAACTGTAAACATTTTATGTCTATTAAATTTAACCATCTTTTCTAAATTGCAAATCTTCTGCAAACCTGACTGTTGGAGATACAGAAGATCTCCAAAAATCAAGACTTGCACAAGATTTCAACTCATATGAGACGTCAGTATGTATAAGTAAGGTAAAAAAAAAAAAAAAAAAAAAATGTTTGTTTCAAATGGGACATTTTAAAGTGTCATTCTACTTTTAAACTGAATCAGATTAAAATATTAAAAAACAATTGCTGCCTAATTACATTAAATAAATATACTGAGAATACAGATTTTAAAAATATTAACAAAATATCCATGTTGCATGATTATGCTCAGCTCTCTTTAAATCTATCCTGCTCCCAAGTCCACAGAACCTGCACTGATTGGTAGCTTAGTAAATGATACTGAAATAAACTCAAGTAAATCTTATCTTTATCTTGTTCTCATAAATTTATGATGACATGAATGTCAAAAGCTATCAGTGCATGACAATTTTAACTTATAGATTAAATAGATAGATGAGTGCATGACAATTTTAACTTTATATTGAAGAATTGAAAATATGATATGTAAGGAAGTTCCCAACTAGCATCCAGTTGGCAGAAATAAATAAATGGGCACATAACTCAATACGTAACCCAGCATTCATGGTGTATTGATGGATATTTATTGAGCACTGTATCCACACCAATGTCAGCAGTCAATCAGGACCTAGAGAACAAGTTTGCCCAAGTAGCAGAATGGAACATCTCAGTCTTATATAAACCACTCAACAACCGACCCAGACAGTTGTTCAGATCAGACTCAACTTCTTGTACAGTAGGGTACTGTTTGTTTCTCCAAATTCTACCTATAGATTAAAACATTACTGGGTTTTTCTTTGAATTTTAGAACGTATTGTTTTAAAGCATTAATTGCAACAAACCAGGTATGACTGCACTCTCATAATAACAAACAAAATAAGAAAATCAAACTCATAAAACTACCTCCAGTTCTTATAGCTAATCCCGGATGCTAGTTGTTTTAATCTAAAATGTTTAACTCAAAATTTTCAGCAATTTTCAAAATAATCAGGTACCCGATCATTTTTTTTTACAGATCACGATATCTATCATGAGAGATGAAATTTAAATTTTTATTATTGCATTATTCCAAAATTTTAGCACATCAGCAGATAGCTATTAATGTCAACAACTAAGCACATATAGTTAATAATTATAAAAATTAGTAATTAATATTGATGAGACAGACAACCAATGTCATCTGCCAAAATATGCTATTCCCCATATGAGGTAATTTTGGATTTATGTTTATTAATTATATTGCTCTGTATTAATAAATATTGTAGTAAACAAAAAGAAGAAAGTGACGAGAGAGGGGTCAGAAAGTGCAGTGCGCCATTCGCTGGCAGACCAGCTGTTCTTCCTTGTCGTCAGTCACCTCAAGGAAATGGATTGCGAGACTCCCTTTCTCGGCTGTTACACCAGGCAGTCATGAAATAGGCACCTACTCAGCCATGCCTACTTTGACTTCCTCTTTGTCCGTCAGTCAATTCGTACGTCCAACTATTGCACAAAGTCTGCCGAATGACTTGAACCTTCTGGTCGTGCTGCTGGCATCTCGCTTTTTATTCCAGTCTGATTCACTGAAATTTGCATGTGTGTGAATATCGTCTCGTTTTGGACGAGATCGGCATGCATAAATTGCATCTTCGATAGCGGCCATATTTCTTTTCCTCATTACTTTGCAGGCAAGACACGTTCGCACTCGTTTTGAACTTCCAGGTAAGTCATGTGTTTCATGACAAATATATCAAGCACTTTTTTGTGGATCAGTTTTAATATTTTATATTACTAGGATCCACTTGGATTATAAACCAATAGATTTTTTTTATAAAAAGGTAAAAATATATATATATATATTGGCCTTCCAAGTTGGAATTCTAAATGAAAGTTATCAGCTATACAAAAGACACTTCTTTTGATGCTGTCTAGAAAAAAAAAAAAAAGGCCATCTGAAACCAGTTTCCTAAACTTTTTCAAGGAGGAACCATGACCATTTTAACATATGCAAATATAAAATTCAAAAACCTTTAATAAAAAAAAAAAAAGTAACACACACTCTAAAACTTTCTATGCTATACAGAATAAACACTCGATCAATTTTACAGAAGAGACTCACCCTCTGTGCTGATGTCAGTAAATACATAAAGGTTTTTTTTTTTTTTGCAAAACTCTAAAAGGAGTAAATAGCACTTCCTACCAGTTCCTAGAGTTGCATGCTCAAAAGGTGGCGTTTCAGAAAATAACATCCTATTTCGCAAAGGTCACAGATCCATTTAGTTCTAAAGTTAGCGTTAAGAAAAGGCCTTCACCAACCTCCATAAGTATCATCTAGTTTACATCTCCAACAGCCCAACAAAATGTAGTTTAGGACTTCACCTACCTAGGTTATGTCATATTGACACCAATTTAGACAAAAAGAGAGTGTAAAAGCCAGTGAAAGCAAACAATGACAGATTGCACAAACATGTCTGGAGCTACAAGAAGCTCAAGACAGACACAAAAGTAAAACCTTTGTGTTGTGTCCAATTATTATTTTTTTAGAGAGTTGAATCCTTTGTGTGTATAAAATTTAACATACAGCAGGTGTATATATATATATATATATATATATATATATATATATATAGTACTCTCAATATAAAAAATATTAGAATAATATTGAAAATAGAGCATTAATATTTAAGTAGAAAAAAAAAAAAGTTTACTCAACTTTTACATATTAATTTTACACCAACATCAAAGTTTCCTGATAATATTTCCATTCTTTCTGAAATCTTACCAAGAAACTTCAAAGTCAGGGTAAAATTGATACTCAAAATTGAAGTAATCTTTTATTTTATATATACAAGACCCATGTATGCCTCCTAAAATATGTTCAGTGTTGGCTTTCTACCATCCTTAAAGGTCAGTACCACAAGAACTGAAGATAGGCTACCAAAGGCTCATTGTCTGACCAGAGAGTGGTACAAGTCAGATGCATAAACTTTTTTTAAAAAAAAAAAAAAAAAAAAAGTCCTTCATTTCTTACAGAATCAGCTACTGCCATTCTGTAACACAAACTGCTAACATTGAGATATGACAATAGATCTACAAAACCGCCTTACCTGAAGTAAACTTCAGAAGTTAAATCGAAAAAAACGTCAGTGTAAAAATTTAGCTTCCTGTTACAACCACCGTAAAAAAAAGACTTGATCCTCTTGTGTGGCAATTGTCAGCAATCAGTGAATCTTTTATATAATAAATGTTAATGTCAGTGTGTCACACTTTTTCAACTTTACTCCTAGAGGCCATGGCCCAACACATCATACCATTTTAGAATCAGGCCAACTCTGTGGGCAACTTTAAAACATTTCAGGGTGGATCTGAATATGCAATCCTGAAATTTTGGATTCCCATGTTTTCATTACTCCAGTTGTTTTCGGCAATTTCTTTTTACATCATTTTTTGAGACAAATTTTTTTGTACAATAATTTTTATAACTTGGAAATAAATTTGTGAATTAATTGCGAAATCCAGCAAAAGTCAGCCATGAAATAAAAATGATTGTTTGAAATGTAAGGACCTACATACATCAAATTGTCTTTAAATTAAGTGGCAGCAGCAGAATTATCGTTAAACTTTTAAAAGGTAAGCTTATATATTAATGCAATATTTAAATGCAGCAATCAATTTTGAGTTCTTCCATAGTTTATTGTTGCCTACCGCATCTACTCCTCTCTATTCTGATGAAGGCCTAATCAAGAGTCCTCTGCAGGAGCTTGGAATACTTACTTAAGAACTTTTTAACTTTTTTTATTATTATTATTTCAATGACTGATTTATATTTACTTTTTTTCAACAGAGATATATTAAAATAAAGTTATTGATTACACCATCTGCATATCCAGGTACATGAACAGGGGTTTTAATGTGATATTGTCATAAACCTACAAATAATAACTTATTCCAAAAATTCAGATAGTCATTCAGGATATTTTTTAAACTAATGCTCACTCAATACAAGGCCCAAGAGACATTCAAGATAGAGTTACTGAATGAGGTATACAGTATGAATCTAAGAGGAAATAGCAAGTGAAATTTATGAGAATAAAAATAGATTACAACTGACCCTGAACTTCAATAGGTTAAGATTGTAGTGTTCAAGGAAGCATCCACATGTGAATCTGTCTTACAAAGTAACAGCTCTTGGGAAGAAGTGGAGAGGAATTTCTGCCTTAAAAATGAAATATGGGGGAAATGAGGGTGATTCAACTGTGTGCATGGTGGTATTAAAGGTCTGAACTGGTGGAACTGAAGAATGGAGCTTGTCAGAACATTTGCCATGGAAATAGCAATCGAATAGTGATTGTCTTGCAATGTTGCAACTTTTTAAATGTTCAACAGAAAAATCCAAATAAAAGAGACATTAATAAAACCAATTTTTTTTTTTTTTTTTTTTTTTTTACTATCGATATATTTTACAAGAATATTTTTGAACCACAATTCGCTGCAACTAATCCTCACTTCTGATTTGTAAAATGACTGCCTACAGTATCAGTATTGTCTATATCCTTCAGATTATAACACAATGTTTTAAATGGTCTGATAAAATATAATAAGCCTTAGCAACACAACTCGTCATCATTTTCTATCAAAGGCAGACTGCCCTAATCATTTAGTTAGTCACACTAATAATGCTGTCTACCGAGTCAAATTTAATCATAATTATCCATGCTAATATGCTTTTTAATCAAGTAGACATTATTTTTTACTTTCAACAGTCTATATTAATTAATCACTCATATTAGAACAGTAAAATATAATCTCACCAGAAAGGATTACCGTATTTTATGTATAATAAGACTATTATAATACAACACCATGTTTCTGAAGATAAAAACAGCAAATAAATTACATACAACCTTGTAATATGGCCATACATAAGTAAAATTTTTTTTTAAAGTTGTACCATATTATCCATTAAAATCTCCATGTCATACATATATTCAGCTAAAATACTTGATTTTTCATAATATTAAAGAATAGAAACGAACTGGATATTTAGTCATTGTGTTTCTTCTAATTCCTGTTTCAAAACTTATTTTCAGAGAAAGGTACTAATCAGATACAATCAGTAATACATTTTAAGGTGTAATTAATCTATCATACTTTTCTGTTTGATATGATTATTGTAGCATCTGTCAGTCCTGAGAGACCATGAATCTGCATCCAAAGGGTTATGTCCTCTCCAGTGCGCAAGCCTGAACAGAGTGTTTTTTTTTTGTTTTTTTATGAGAGATCAGTAGTTGCAGGTCTCTACTCACTATGTCACTGACATTGTCCAAAAGTAAAGCAGAAGCCAATATATCTTGACACTGTCATCGTCACAGGTGTAGCCATAATTAACATGAACATGACATTAAGAGATTACAGAACGAGATTTTAATTCAGAGATGTACTTCTAGTCCAGTTGCCAATCATGGCTACAAAGTCCCAACTACTCTACTATTTACCCATAGTTGGAAGTTTTAAATTCAGATTTTTTTCTTTCTCCTAGACTGGTTGCTACCCATGGAACACAATCTGTCCTGCTATTTACCTATAGAAGAAGAGATGGATTCATACCTTTCTCAAGGGTATTAGCACGTAAGTGAATGCAATGAACTTGACTAAAATTCAAACTCGGCTCTCAGATATGCCACCATGCCTCCATCAACTTTATAACATTTCCATTAATAAACTTTAAAAACAAATACTATCTTTCATTAAGAATGAAAAGAAAAAAAAACAACAGTCAAAATGTAAACAAAATTTATCTTGTGAGCAAAATTGAATATTTGCAATCTTGCTGTTTCAAATAAGAGTTTGTATTTTTTTTTAAGCTGAATAAAAAATTTCTGAAAACTTGTTTTGTGTATAATACAAACTCCTCCTCTTTTACCTTTAATTTTAATTTCTTATGTTATACACAAGAAAATATAGTATATTCTTTAATATGAATACAAAGTTATCTGTAGATATAAAGTATATACAAGATATATTACTTGATCCTGCCAAGTAGCCATGATAGTTACATATTTCACATTTAATGTCAAAGCATTAATAGAAATAATTAAGAACAGGTGTCTGTAATAAAATCTTATTTCCTGCCACCCTCACATATGCCTAGGTTATTTGGTACTAAACATCAGGTGTGTATCTGCGCACCTGATGTTGAGCATATGTCCTCCCTTATAAATGTTTTTGTTTTCATTCTGGTAAAGCATGTAATGATAGCATTTATGTTTTCATATTGCTCTAATAGGAAATTGTATACCTGCTATGCTGACCTCACATCAGCATACGACTTCATCAATAAGGAATTTCTCTTCTCATTCATTAGAAACTGCCTTTCAAGTTCCGAATCCACTGAATGCATTGATATAATAAAGGACTTTTATCAGATATCTTAATGTCAGGCAAGTATCCCAAGACAAGCATTTTTAACCTCATAAAGAGTATGACCAGGAGCAAATGAGAGCTACAGTCTATTTAAACCTTCCTAGACTATACCCTGCACACTTACAAGGAAATATGTGAAGAGACAGGTACTGATCATTTAATTATTCAGTACCACTTCTCAAATGAATCAACTAATAGAAGACAACAATCCTACTTTCTCTCCCAAAGCCAATGTAGTGATGAGAAGGAGATGCTGATGACATAGGTATTCATAGTTGAGATAAGAATGATCTTGAACAAAGAAATCAGAATCCTCTAACAAGTGTTCCAAAAAAACAGGACACAATATAAACCTATTTACATTATTATGTTATGGCCATTATACAATCTGGCCTTCTTCAATAACATCATCATATCAAGATTTTCATATGGATGTCATGCATAGTGCCATACCAGTTCAGAAATATCTCAAATGAATCAACTAATAGATGACAACAATTCTGCTTTCCTTCCCTTGGCAAATGCAGTGATGAGGAGGAGATGCTGATGACATAGGTATTCATAGTTGGGATAAGAATGACCATGAACAGAAAATAAAACTCCTCTGTCAAGTGTTCCAAGGAATGGAACTCAAGATAAACCTTTCCAAGACAGAAACAATAATCTAGAATTGGAATGAAAACAGTGATGGCAACTAGCTTGAATACATTATAAAAATTCAGGATCTGGAATTAGTATATATTGAACACTTCAAATACTCTTCTACTCCAATAGCTTCATGTCTCACACCTCTCGCCTGTGGAACTCCCTTCCCTATTCCAGTTTCCCTGAGAGCTATAATCTCCAACTATTCAAATGTAATGTCAATCGACATCTCCAGTTGCTTTGAGCTATCCACTATCCTTCTCCTTTCCTCTATCACTCCTATCTGATCTTGCTCCAAATCTTCTGTAACCCCTTGCGTCCTAGTGGCTTCCCGCCTTGCTTGGGATGAAATGCTTAAAAAAAAAAAACTTTGGCATATGGGTCAGTTATAACAAATGTAGTACAGGAGATAAGGAAATTAAACAGAGAATAGGCTGTCCTACGAGTAGTTTCATCCAAAACTGCAAATTGCTAAATAAAATAAAAAAAAACTATTAACCTAAAACCTTGAGTTATGTTCTTAAATAGCCTCATCAGATCGACATTTCATATGGTTGTCATGCATGGTGCCAAACCAGTTCAGAAATATCCAAAGCATCATTTGTATACAATCACTTTCTAAGATCAATAGTTAAAAATGGCTTTGGGTAAGTAAAGTCTGTGAATCTTGGCAAAGAACATTCCTCTTCAAACCATGGGAATTGGTGCTACAGAATCACAAACAAAGATAACAGAAACTATTATATCACTTGATGAGTATCAACAGAAGCTACAGTTAAAATGGATATAACATGTAGCTTATGACACAATCAAGATGTTGATGTTTCAAATTACTTGAAATAAAAGGGTTAGGAAGGAAGTCTCCATCAGTATAAGAAAGAGCAGTAACAGCTACTGGAGTTGAGCAGAAAATTTGTTTTAAGAGAAAGATCATATAAAATTCACCCAAAAGCAGCACTAGCTGTTTGGTCAATGAATACTGAATGTTTTTTTATAAGGAAACCAGTAATTAATATATATATATATATATATATATATATATATATATATATATATATGTATGTGTGTGAAAAGTTTATATAAATAAATTTATATATAATAATATATAAATAATTATTATACATATAATATGTATAATTATTTATATATTATATGCATGTACTTATTAGAAAGCGCTCAATATCAGAGATAGAGCTAACATATTTGGTTGGATAGATGTGAGTTTGTGACCCTGGGTTTCATGATTTAGCGATCGTCAGACAGCGTGGAAAAGGGGTCACAAACTCACATCTATCAAACCATATATATATATATATATATATATATATATATATATATATATATAGATTAAACAAAAACATGTTAAAATCGCTACACAATAACTATCATGTTTCAGCACTACAGTTGTGCTTCCTCAGGTGATGGTAAATAACTGATGAGTAATTACCATTGCCTGAGGAAGCATAACTGTAGTGCTGAAATGTGAAAACTATTGCATAGTGATTTTTAACATGTTTTTGCCTCATATAATAAATAATATTAAGCTGTACTCTCAATTGATCCGTTTCTTTAAAAGATTAAATTCTACAGACATTTGTTCTTATTCCGTATATATATATATATATATATATATATATATATTTTTTTTTTTTTTTTTTTTTTATAATCTGAGATTATTTCTTATTCCTATAAATGTTATATTTAATGGGTTCATGTGTTTAAATTAACATCATTGTTTTTTTTTTTCTTTTAAAAACAGTGTTATTTACGTCTATCAACCTGAACAATTGAAACTGTTTCAGCAGTGATCAAACTTGCATTCCCCTCATATATGCTACTAGCTTAAAAGCCACCCTATCAGGTGGCATTTAAGCTAGCTCCTGCGGGTGGCTCTTGATCAGGCCTTCATCACAACAGGTAAGGTGGAGTAGATGTGATAGACAATAAACTGCAGAAGAACTCAAAATTGATCACTGCATCTAAGTAATATTTAAGCTTACCTTTTTAAAAAGTCCAATGATAATTATTCTGCCGACACTTAATTTAAAGACAATTTGATGTACGTAGGTCTTTATTTTCCATACAAACAATTTTGTTTCATGGGTGAATTTCGCTGGATCTTGCAATTAACTTTGATTTTTCCAAAGTTATAAAAATTCTTATACAAAATTTGTTTAAAAAAAATCACATTTTTAAAAAAAAAATTCTAACTTAATGAAAATTTGGGAATCCAAAATTTCAAGATTGTGGGTCCAGATCTATTCCAGAAAGTTTTTCATTTGCTCAAAGAGTCAGCCTAATTCCAAAATGTTATGGTATGTTTGGCTACAGCATCTCTGAGTAAAGTTGGAAAAGTGTGACACACTGACATTCACATTTATTATATAAAAAGTCTCTCATGGCTGAGCAGTCAAAAGCACATCTAGCTTGAAAGTGGTGTCCTGAATTTATGTCTACACATTAAAATAATGTTTATAGTAAAAAAAAAAAAACCCAAAAAAATGAAAATGAAAAAAAAAAATGAAAATGAAAAAAAAAAAAAAAACGAAAATGAAAAAAAAAAAAAACGAAAATGAAAAAAAAAAAAACGAAAATGAAAAAAAAAAAAAAAAAAAAAAAAAAAAAAAAAAAAAAAAAAAAAAAAAAAAAAAAAAAAAAAAAAAAAAAAAAAAAAATGTCAGTTTGAAAAGAAAAAAAAAATCATTGTTTAAATTATATTTTTGCAACCAAAACAAAGTTATCAGATATAGACATCAAAAATTCCCAAATGGAGATGCACATTTCTTAAAAAAGGTAATTAAACCGTGTTTTAGTCACACTTAACTAACATGACCTCCCAGAAGAAAAAAAAAAAAAAGAATTAAGATAGATTCTATTTGTACTAAGAGGTAAATTTTCTTTTTAATAAAACTTTCAATGATCTAAGCCAGTAGACATTAATTTTACTGTTTGTAAATAAACAGTGATGTCTTCTCAAACACATGTGCTCACTAAAATAACGTTTATAGTAACATGATATATGAGCTGATAAAAAATAGTTCCTTACTGGCAAGCAGCTCATAGAACAGAGAAAATTCACACCATTTCTTTAAACGGGTTTTCTTCATCAGGGATAAAGAGTTGATTATTTCCAATCATGTCTTGTTTGATTATCTGCAAAACGGTGAGAGAATGAAAGATTTCCCTTTGAAAGAAATGTAACAAGTGAAAGAGATTGGAAGTGGCAAGAGGAATAAGGGTTTTCACTTGTTCTCTTAATAACCCATACACAGATTCTTTACCAGAACCAAAAGCAGAAGGAACGTGTTAACAACAGCTGGGTTTTCACCACAAAAGATATCAAGACTTTAAAAGCAACATGCTTTTCTGCTTTAAAAGAATTTTTCAACATGACAACTGCCTTGATTCAGTGTTTTTTTTTCACTTTTTACAGCAGATTCTTTTGTGTTATCAGAAATTTCTACAAAACATCTTTCAATTATTCAAAGCATAGTATATATTATATACATAAATGAGATCTTGTTCAGATATTATATATATATATATATATATATATATATATATATTGTTTGGCTCTGTAGTTCCAGCTGATGAATGTTATTACATGAAATTGAGTAGCAGGTTTTGGTATTGATAATATTATATTTAGGCTCTGTCGATTTTGGCATTGTGCCCTCAGTTTTATATTTTAAGGTTTAGCTTTTTGTCCATACAATTTCTGTGTGTGTGTGTGTGTGTGTGTGTAATTGAACATTGAAATCAACACTCAGAGGCAACAGACTTTCATGCTAGATGCAATCATCACGACAGATGATTGCATCTAGCATGAAACAGCCTGTCACTTCTGAGCGTTTGACTTCAATGTTCACTTTTATATTTACCAGTTCACTTTATCACATAAATATAACACCTTAAAACTATATATATATATATATATATATATATATATATATATATAAAAATCAATCATTTCCTCCCAAGTAAGATGACAATGTCACTAGAATGGGGGAGGGTACAAAGAGTGAAAGTTAATGAGAATGTTAAAAAGAAGGAGGATTGACGAAAGGGCAAAAAAGAAAGAGGCTTCAAGAAGATAGAAGATGGGGACTGACATTGCATTTAAAGTTTTGAAGATTGTAGTTATGAGGGAAGCAATAAATCAGAAGTGAGTTCCACAGGTGGGAAGTGTGAGAAAACTGTAAGAGTAGAAATGACAGTTGAATCTAACAAAATCAACAATAAAACAGTCTGTGTGTGTTTATATATATATATATATATATATATATATATATATATATATATATATATATATATATATATATACACACACAGTAATTCCTATGTATGATACACATTTTTTTTTCTAAAAAATAAGCAAAGTATGTATTATGCACAGCTACAAAAAAATAAGAATTATCATAAAACTAAATTAGAATAATATTATTCTATGTTTAAAACCACTTTTCTTTTTAAATAAGAGTAGGAAACACTGGCCATAATGAAATTGGAAAGGTACAATATATAGGGTTTGATTATCAAACAGGGGGGGGGTATATATTATGAGTGCACATTTTCCCACATTTTCAGCACAATTTTAGGTGTGTATTATGGATGAAGGCATATTATACATAGGGAATTACAATATATAATTAAGAGAGCAATATGTGCACAGAGAAACAAGTTTTATATCTATGTAGGTTATTAACTTTTAGGCTCAAACTAAGAAAACAGTGCTGAACTATTGTGTCATATCTCTCTTCCAATATGGCTGTGAATGCTCAACTATTTCTTTTGGAATGAAGAGGAGATCAAAAGCAACAGAAATGAGGTTCTACAGACAGATATTTACTGAGAGCAACAAGAAGGTTCTAAACAAAATAGGAACTAGAAGGACACTTATACTTAAAATCACAGAGTTTAAATTTCTTAAACACATTATGTGGAAAAATAGTAAATTTAACACTCACATGACATAATGAAGAAAGGAGAGGCAAAAAGAAATAGCAAGTAACCTACCTAATGAGTTCAGGTAAATAGATGACAGACTGAGAATAAACAGAGACAGTAAAGAGCCAAATATTGCTTAAAGCAACAAGAGATAGGATGTTGTGGAGAGCCATGATTGCATTCATCCTGAAGGGTCATAGCATATAAAATATATATATATATATATTTGTAAAAATGCATGTGGCTGACATTTTTCATATGGTTATGGTGAAGGAAGACGAAAACAAATATATCTTTATTTTGGGGGGGGGTCTTACATTTTTCTCTTTTGAAATACATCTAGCAAAACAGTTTTAGTTTAATAAAAATTTCAAACAAGTTTTGCAGAAAAGACAGTTTGATAAAACCACAAGTTGGACCCAGGTAAGAGTAAATTAGAAACATCTATTTTTTTTTATCATATTTAACTTCATCTTGTTAAATTGCATCAAGAAGTATGAAAATTTAAGATGTCAGAGTTTGGGGTACAGCAAAGTAAGTTAGGTTGATAAAATTACAAGTTGGACCCAGGTAAGTGTAAATTTGAAACAATTTCCTTTTTTATCATATTTAAATTAAATCATGACTATTTTGTGTGTGTGTTGTACACACGTGTTGATTAAATGCAGCTAAGTCAATGTCACTGCAGCCACAACAGATTCCCTACAAACAAATGAAAATTAATCCCTGTTTAAAGAAATAAATAATACCAGCTTTACCATACAAATCATACCAGTCATCCTAGCTTTAAGTAGCAAGAATAGATTAAATGAAAAGGAAGTAGGTCAGTAGAACATGTGCCACCATTTTACTTTTGCTTTTTTTTTAAACTAGGTTGGGTAACTCTTCTCTGATGAAGGAAGAAATCCCTAAGACAAAAGAAAGTTAAGCCTGCATGATCAGTGTTACAAGCGTTTTGCATTTCAATTGTCAGGCATAAAAATAGGGAGGTGGGGGTCTGCAATGAAAAGTGATACAAAAGTACAAAGGGCATTTGTTAAACTCATCCTGTAGTAAATAACTTTCATTTACATATCATAAAACATTATAAAAACACATATGTATAGTCATAGTATTTTACAGAGTTTCCCAGCATATTAAATTCCCAGGCATTGTTGATTATTTTTAACTGTTCCTGTTTGTCAAACTATATATATATATATATATATATATATATATATATAAAATGGTGGTACTCATTTGGAAAAACCTTGGATAGCTCAACTTGCAGTAGAACAAGGAAGCTAAAAATTTATTGAACCAAAAATCAGAAATTCTTAGTAGGTGTAGGCACAAGAAAAGCTGGTTCTTAGAATAGGTTTTTTTTTTTTTTTGTTGATTATTCAATAAAGTACATACTCCCCCACCCTCTGGTGTTTGTCTTTTTTTTTTTTTTTTTTTTTTTCTTTTCCTGTCACGTGGTCATGGTTGTTTTTGGTTTTAGCAATAAATACTGTTCCATAATTTTCCTTTTCAGCCAGCTTCCCTAAAGATTTGATTAGGTGAAACCTAGGTAGGCTTGCCTGGCTCCTTAGGATTATCACACACATATATATATATATATATATATATGGGGGATATAAATTCCTATAAAATTTAAAAAAAAAAAAAATAGGAAAATCAAATTCAACACAAAACAAGAGACTCATAAAGCATTTCAACAAAAAATCGCAGCCCTTCTTGACAAACCCAACAAATCAAAATATATTGTTCTATCCACCTAACTATAACTAAAATGAAAAGAATTTATTAAAGCTTAACATAAAATTTGTTACAACTAAAACAAGACTGAATACAAAACAAAATAAGCTAAATCTTTAAGGAAGCATTTACTCTATCACCTGAGCATGAAGCAAATGATTAAGGATTTATACAAACTGGCCCAGATAATTATTACAGCTAAACATGGATCAAACATATTTTCTCATGTAATTATTTTTAAGTACAGTATGACTGACATTTGGGTGAAATCTGAGGATAAACCTTTCAAGAAAATGTTCAAATTTCTAAAATGCAAATGCAATATTTCACCTTATTTTTGCATAAGTAGAAAATAATTTTTACACTTAACATAAAAATATTCTAAAAGACCTAAACAAGTATAAGTATCTGCAATGTTATTTGTCCTGACCTGGCATCTCAGCTTCAATCACTTTCTTACTACCATCACATAGCTTCCCCATGCCATTTCTATAAATACATCCATAGTTACTGTTCTGATAAACTTCTCTTTGGTAACTAGACATTATGAATTTAAGTACAGTACTAGATTGGCAGCAAAGTCTCATCCTTTTACAGCTGAAATGGCAAGAGATGTAACCGTAAGTTCTATGCTAACAGTTGATTCTCTTGCACTTCTTGCTTGTGGAATTCTTCCAGCTTCACATTCAACTTTGATCTTCAAAAATTTAAATGCAATGTCAATCATTATCTTCTATATGCTTAATTCCTGTCCTTTTATTGTTCTCTCTTGTTAATAGTGATTTCTCATATTCTGTAACATTCAGTAAACCCCTTGAGTCTTAGTGGCTTTATTGCCTTGCTCACAGTGAAATGATTTTTTTTTAAAATTTAGAACAATGTTTCATAATCATAATAGTCTGAATTTCTGGGGTGAGTATTTATTGTTCGCATTATTTTCATTTGGACTAATAGTTACATTTGGACTAATAATTTTCTTCATCTTTATTGTTGTTAGACCATTTCAGCTACTGTATGCTCCAGCCTTTTCCTGTCAATCAGGGTAACCTTCAAGGAATTTTGAACTGAACCCTTTAGTTTATAGTGATAAATTGTTCTCATTCTACTGTCCATGTCTAAGGATATTCAGAGTTGTGTTTATTATTTAGTAATGCTTAGTGATTGTTACTTGAGGACTACCAACAGCAGCAACAACTAAAATGGATAGCACATGTAACTCAAAGAGAAAATCAAGATGTTAACATTCCACACCACTTCAAATAAAAGGTTAAGAAGAAAACCTCAATCAATACTAAAAAGAGCGATAACAGCTATTGGATTTAAGAAGCCTATTTTCCAGAAAAATTGTCTGAAGAGAAAGATTTCATAAATTTCAACCAAAAGCAGTACTGGTTACTCGATTAATGAATGCCAAACGTTTCCTTGTAAGGAAATGGTTAATATCAACATTATCTGGCCAAAGCACTGTGATAATAATTGCCAAGGGATATCAGCAATTAACTGTTTATACTTCTCAATTTTTCTTTTATATCTGCACTTTACATTGGTGCAAGTTTTTTCATAGTGTATGTGTGTGTGTGTGTGTGCGTGTGTGTGTGTGTGTGTGTGTGTGTGTGTGTGTGTGTGTGTGTTGTGTTCGTCCACATGCATGTAAAACGTCAGGGTTATTCTGTCTGTGTACATGAAGGATGTCGGAAGGTTCTCAGTCAGGTTCACTTACCGAAATATTCTGCTGTTTGTTTATTGAAACACTGATTTTGGGAAGCGAGTCAGTACACCCACCTATATTTCCACATTACGTCAAACAAAAGATTAGGAAGGAAAACTCCATCAATAAAGGAAAGAGCAATAACAGCTACTGGACTTGAGAAGCCATTATTACCACTACTACTTGGCCAAAGTGCTGTGATGCTAATAATCCAAATGCAAATAGTGTAAATTGTCTTAATATCTTTGAAAGGCTTTTTAAAAAGACGATTTCGTCTGGCATAATTCATGATTTAAAAAAATATATTCTCCAAAAGCTGAACATTCAGAGGTTATCCTGAACATTGGAAAAAACATATAAATAACAAAATAGTTATTAATATTATTCCTGTATTTGAGATTTGGGATAAATTTGGAAATTCCGCTGCCACAAATTTATCTTGTCTAGAGAACACTATATGTAATTATTAGAACAAGCAGCGAAGATCACAAAATAAATTGTCTTGCCCAGAGTGTGTGTGTGTGTGTAGGGGGGTAGATCTTGGTCTCAAGTGATTAAACTGTAATCAATATTCTACACTGAATATATTAAGTACGTATAAAATATTCCCAGAATATACACATAACCTTAGTTCACAGTCTTGTTACCAATCATAACAATTCAATCAAAAACTATTTTATTATATTTAACTTTTTTTTTTTTCTTTTTACTAAATTTCACCTAATAACAAGGCTCAAGAGCCATTTAAGATAGCAGGTCAATAAATAAGATATGAAGATTAAAAGTTGGGTAACAGAGATATGTTACATGAATCTAACAGGAGATAAAACTAGGCGAAGATCAGATAGCAATTGATGCTTGACTTGAAGGGGTTAAAATTGTATTGGTCATGAACAAATCCTTGAGTAGTTCTCAGAAAAAATGTACGAGTAGAACTACCTCAGAAAAATGTACGAGTAGAACTACCTCCTTACAATTTGAATATGAAGGAAATATGACTCACAACATGTTACATAGGTTATATATAACATGTCATTTAAAAAAAATTCAGATATAAATAAAATATATCTGGAGAGAGAATATAAAAATATTTCTTAGCAACATGTTTCATTCCCTGAAGAACTTTATCAAGATTCTATTTCGCAACTTATTCATACACAGAAGTGGAGGAAGAGATATTAAATTTTCAAATTGAAAAACGATCTGAAACATTTTTAAAGCTGTGTAAGGAAAGGTAAACTATGGAGAACACTAACATGTTATATATAACACTAGCAGTATAACCAGTCTTCGACTGGGTCTTTCATTACTGGGAATTTTTGCCGTTCAGTTGAAGCAGTTCTTCAGGGAATGAAACATGTTGCTAAGAATTATTTTTAAAGTTAGCCCACTCGAAAATCAATATTAGTAACAACAATTGGGTGCAACTGAGGCACATCCTCAAGTGTGTGTGTGTGTGGGGGGGGTTAACAATTTGAATAGGGTTGGCCCTGAAAAGGGATGCTTTTGCATTCTCAATCTTGCAAGGAAAGAACTTCTTCCATGGACCATCATAATAATATACGATAATTTTTATTTATAATATAACTTTTTTTTATAATTCTAATTATCTTTTGCACTAGATTTCAGCTCTAAATTGATTGTATGCTGTTTTTTTTTGTTTTTTTGTTTTTTACAGACATTAAATTTGGCCTTTGATTTTTGCGCAAAGTGTAAAAAATCAGTTATTTCGATTTTTCACCTTCAAGGTTGTAATTTCTCCCCAGCTAATTTCAGCTCAAAACTGGCACTGAAGAATTATCTATCAAACAAAAAAAATTTCATCAAAATCAGATGAAACTATGGCAACGCATAAACATCTGATCACACACATACATACATACATTTTGAGAATTACAGATATAGATAAGTTGATAGATCAGTTATGGTGAAAATAATAAATCAATACTTGTCAGCCAATCTGAACTTCTAAAATGTATAATCCAGAACTTTCCAAACATTTTCTGAGTAACACTGTAAAAAATTTTTTGCAACAGATTCCTTAAGATTTGTTAGTCAAGCCAAGTATGTGTTTCATAGTCAAGCCAAGTATGTGTTTCATAGTCAAGCCAAGTATGTGTGTCATAGTCAAGCCAAGTATGTGTTTCATAGTCAAGCCAAGTATGTGTTTCATAGTCAAGCCAAGTATGTGTTTCATAGTCAAGCCAAAGTATGTGTTTCATCGGCAGTTTCATAGTCAAGCCAAGCAAGTATGTGTTTCATAGTCAAGCCAAGTATGTGTTTCATAGTCAAGCCAAGTATGTGTTTCATAGTCAAGCCAAGTATGTGTTTCATAGTCAAGCCAAGTATGTGTTTCATAGTCAAGCCAAGTATGTGTTTCATAGTCAAGCCAAGTATGTGTTTCATAGTCAAGCCAAGTATGTGTTTATATAGTCAAGCCAATAGTCAAGCCAAGTATGTGTTTCATAGTCAAACCATGTGTGTTGTCAAGTTTCATGTGTTTCATAGTCAAGCCAAGTATGTGTTTTCATAGTCAAGTCAAAGTATGTGTTTCATAGTCAAGCCAAGTATGTGTTTCATAGTTAAAAGTATGTGTTTCATAGTCAAATGAGTGTAAATTTCATAGTCAAACCAAGTATGTGTTTCATAGATCAAATGATATGTGTTTTCATAGTCAAGCCAAGTATGTGTTTCATAGATCAAGCCAAGTATGTGTTTCATAGTCAAAATGTATATTTCATAGTATGTGTTTCTTAAATCCAAGCCAAGTATGTGTTTTCATAGTCAAGCCAAGTATGTGTTTCATAGTCAAGCCAAGTATGTGTTTCATAGTCAAGCCAAGTATGTGTTTCATAGTGTATATAAAAGATAAGAAATAATTCAATTAATTATACCAAAATATCATGACATACCATTTTGCCAAAGTTCTGGATTAACAAATTATGTCCGAATTATTTACATAATTTACATGTGGACTATTGTCCCCATCTTCATTATCACAACACTTATCAGGTGTATGTAAATCTGGGTAACCTATAGAGAATTCCAAACTGGACCCTTTATGTAGTCTATAAGAGCAGACCGTTCTCATTCCACTGCTCATATCTAGTTTTTATTTTTACTACTGCTGAATTTCAACTGGCCAGCAAAAAGGACCGAACTCATGATTACTCACAAAATTCATGAATCAAAGCTTTGATCCACTAGGCTGCTGTCCCACAGACAATTATCAGTGAAAATCTTTGAGCCTTAAGCCTAACCTACCTGCTGATGAGTGATGCTTCTGCTTGTCATGCTTGACTGCACTCACTGAAACTTTTTTTCTTTACTTGCAGCCGTTGCAAATTACAGTTGTAACAAATGCACATTTTTCAACATGTTAAAGTGAAAAGTTGGTGCCAGACAAAGGAAGATCAGTGTATCTTGTAAAGAAGGAAAATTATCAAATTGTTATGATCTAGAACAGTGATTCTCGACCAGCATGCCGTGCAATCCTCTTGCCTAAGTGGTGCAGTGGAATATTGTCATATATATATATATATATATATATATATATATTATCCACTATGGAATTTTTTTTCTTTTATGTTGGAATGTCATAAAATTCGTATAATTTTTTTTCACGTTCTAATGAACGTGAAAGCATAACCGTCAGTCATTGCATTTAAATGCAAAAAGAAAAAAAACTTGAGTTGTGGATGCTACAGAGTTTTTTTGTTTTTTGCCTTACTAGTTGCACCCCTGATCTCAAAAAGAGATAAGTGATTTTCACTGTTACAGTGCATTTCTTTATCATTTGATTGTAATACATGGAAAAATATTCATGAATATGAAAGGATTATGTTAAAAATAAGCAGACATAATGTTTGTTACTTAATCAGGCATACCTAAAAGAGAATTTGTTGTCAAAATACAAATGTGTGTGTGTGTGGAAGTAGTAATTGTACAGCATTAGTATTTGAATAAATAAGTATTAAACTTTTGCAAATAATTCTTTTCACTATTCTTCGATTATGTTATTTTAAATACTTTATTTTAATATTCATTTTTTGAAAAGCATTTTTTATTAATTTAACTTTTTAAAATTTTCCTTTATTTGAATAAAGGAATATTAATCTTTTTTCATATAATTGTATTCAACATTCTTTGTTTAATTCAAAATTTGTGGTTTTTATAACTTTTAAATGTATACCCATTAAAAATTTTGCTAAGTATGCCATGATATTTTCATTTGCTCCTATGTATGCCATTGCTTGAAAAGGTTGATAAACACTGATCTGGACGAATAACCAATTTTCAAAAAAGAAAACTCAACGTAGAATATGTTATGTATTGAAGTTCCTTTAAGAACTGTTCATTCTCAACCATTTTTGGGTACAGCTTCCTTAGATTTAACTATGTGCAGATCAATAAGTCCGTAACCTGGTAAATTATTAGCTTAATTTTGATATACAGTCTTTACTGTATAATATTTGCTCTATGTGATTAATATTCACTACTTAATTAAGTGCATTGACAAGGAAGAATATATTGAAAAATATTTGCGCAAAAAGAAAGCTTTTTATAATTAGGATGCAGACTTACTAACAAACCAATATGTCTAAAAATTTTGTTTGAATTCTATTGTCTTACTTTCCTTTTGTATTGGTCATTACATCCACTGTCCTTGAATGAAAACTTTTGTCTGACATCAACAGAATGTTCTTTCTGAATTCTCTTTAATCTACATATAGTCTTTTTCAGTTCAGCTCAATTTTGACAGTATCTTGCCACACATGTCTAAAATCAACATCTCTCAGCTTTTAGTTTATTTTATATTTTGGACGCTTCCAAAATGTAATGGGACATTCTGAGAAATTGATAAAAGAAATATTAGGTAAGAGGAGGGGCAAAGCTGTCAAATCAGAAGCAATCAACAGATTTGAGTAAATTTCAAAATGAGAGGTTGGGGCGGGAGTAAAAAACATTCTTTTGGAAGGTGAAGACCACATAAGAAGGAATATAAGGAACAAAAAATGAAAAAGCAGATGAGTCATCAAAAGGAAAAATTCTCTGAAATAATTTCAAACAATTCCATCTCATCATCTACAAAATGTTTCTATTCAGTTTCAAGTAGATAAGAATATTTTCTTTTCTTCATTGAAATATGCAAAGGATTTCAAAGCTTTTTTTTATGGGGAGGGATGTTCTTTGTGAACATGAAAGGGGTAAATCTTTCAGCTCATAGGATTTGATAAGAGAGTAAAAGTCAACAAAACTAAGCTAACTTGATAAATGCATCAAAAATTTCCTTAAGTAATACCAAATGTGAATGCCATAGTGAAAAGGAAAAATTATTTTGAGGTTTTTTTTTTCTCTTTGGGGTGGTGGGTAGCCTTCAACTTGAATAAAGATGATGTCTCTTGTACAGTTAAGCTGTTTAAAGATTATCCATTGTAAGTTACTGATCAAAATGATAGGTAAGGATGAGAAAGTGGAGGAGTGAACAGAAAGCAAGGGGATTAAAAAAAGAGAGAGGAAAGCACTAAGAAAGACAGCAAGTACAAAGGGGAGGGTGAAAACAAAAAGACAAAAAATTGCACAAATAAACAAAAACAAAAAACAAGTGCTGAAAAACAAAGAGGAGGAGGAACAAAAGAGAGACCTGGTAAAATAGCCAGGAGGTGAAAGAGAGACCTGGTAAAATAGCCAGGAGGTGAAAGAGAGACCTGGTAAAATAGCCAGGAGGTGAAAGAGAGACCTGGTAAAATAGCCAGGAGGTGAAAGAGAGACCTGGTAAAATAGCCAGGAGGTGAAAGAGAGACCTGCAAAAACAGCCAGGAGGTGAAAGAGAGACCTGGTAAAACAGCCAGGAGGTGAAAAGAGAGACCTGGTAAAACAGCCAGGAGGTGAAAGAGAGACCTGGTAAAACAGCCAGGAGGTGAAAGAGAGACCTGGTAAAACAGCCAGGAGGTGAAAGAGAGACCTGGTAAAACAGCCAGGAGGTGAAAGAGAGACCTGGTAAAACAGCCAGGAGGTGAAAGAGAGACCTGGTAAAACAGCCAGGAGGTGAAAAGAGACCTGGTAAAACAGCCAGGAGGTGAAAGAGAGACCTGTAAAACAGCCAGGAGGTGAAAGAGAGACCTGGTAAAACAGCCAGGAGGTGAAAGAGAGACCTGGTAAAACAGCCAGGAGGTGAAAGAGAGACCTGGTAAAACAGCCAGGAGGTTGCAGAAAAGACAACCAAAAAGCAGATAAATTGAAATGCACAAAATCATACAATATATAAAACTTCAAAGTGAGATTTTAAAAATGTTAGATAAATTGATCAGCCTTTCAAATCATTTCAATTTTGTTTTTAAAGTTAGTTAACGTCTTTTCTTGCCAACAAACATCCAACCTGAATGGTTTTATAATTTATTCATTTTCAAAATGTTACAAGAGGATAAACAGAAAGCAATAAAAACTTTTTCTCAAGTGTTGATGGAATTAATATTATATACATGCTGTTACAAAATGTCTAATGGTATAAACAGCTACTGTTATTTCAATTCAAAGTATTTCGTTAACTAAGTAATTATGCATATACTTATAGCTTTACTCTTATTAATGCTTGCATTTTACATACATATATATGTGTGTGTATGTATGTATGTATGTAAAAGCTTTCCCTGACGATCTGTTTAGGTGAAACCTAGGTAGGTTTGTCTGGCTCACTAGGTGTATCTAGGTCCGCCTCTACGATTGTATTGAGCTCTTTTTTGTTAGTTAGTTGTTTACTGGTATCGGGGTTTTTTCTTTGGGCTTCAGACCTGCATCTGTGCGATTTTTGTGGCAGAAGTTCATGTTTGTAGCTCTTTCTTTTTTTTAAAACATTTTTTCCCTCTAAATTGATTTGATTAACAAATCAAAAAATTCGAGGGTTTTCAAACGAGTCTAGTTATCTATATTTATATATATATATATATATATATATATATATATAAAAAATAAGGTGTGTTTTAGGCAGCAATTCTTTCAAACAAGTTTTGTTTTGTTAACTAATAGCAACAAGTACTGCCTATCCAAATTTCAATAACTTTTTTAAATTTACAAATTAGTTGTTTTGCATAATCTTTAAAAGCATATTTTAATAAATTCGTTCTGGGTTACTTGCTTTAAGGTCAAATTTTAAAAATAGCCAAATAATATTTTATTTTTAAATTCATCAGGTTTGTATAGAAATAATGTATATCTGCCTTGTCAAAATTCAGTCATAAGTTAGAAGTCCTAAAGCATTCATAATAAGCCTTGTTGTTATCTGCTATTTCACATTAGTACAAATTTAGTTGAATGGAGCCATAAACAAATTATGTAATTATCTAATTAAGCCTTAATCTGTTTAATTAAATTTTCTTAAAAGAAATTTACAAGATTTAAACAAATGAAAAAACAGGTTTTCTAAATTATTATTATTATTTCATTTGGTTTCTGATGTGTACTCATTTCTTTCTGGGTCCCACCAAGGGACCTAAGGTTAGAAATGGCATCATGACATTTTCCACTGTAA
This sequence comes from Acanthosepion pharaonis, assembly GCA_903632075.3. Classification (NCBI taxonomy): domain Eukaryota; kingdom Metazoa; phylum Mollusca; class Cephalopoda; order Sepiida; family Sepiidae; genus Acanthosepion; species Acanthosepion pharaonis. The sequence continues at coordinate 786,249 of CAHIKZ030005012.1, forward strand.
AAAAAATATTTTACATAAACAAAGCCCTTTGTAAGGTGTGGGCTGTACTCACGAGAACAATTTTTTGTATTTCTTTAAGGCATCAGAATCTTTTCCAACCAATCTGAGGCCTCCAACTACAACAGGGATTGTTGATGTTCCCATGTGAAACATTTTTGAGATTTTGATTATTATTTAATTAAAGATATTAGAAAATTATAAAGCTATGTCCAGAGTAAGAAATTCAATTCTAAGGAAAATAGAAACCTAGTGGTCTGAGAATGATGCTATATGTAGTAATCCAGTAAATAAATAATCCAAATAATAATAGTAATAATCAATAATAGGTAATAATCTGAGAATCCAATAATAATAATATAATAATAGTAGTAATCCAATAATAATAATAATAATAGTAATAAAATAATAATAATAATAATAATAATAGTAATAATAAAATGATAATAATAATAATAAAATGATAATAATAATAATGTAACCAGAACTCTGGGCCTCATGAGAAAAGGAATGGAAAATTTTACTAACAGTGTCCCAGGTAACATCAACATACAAGCTGCCCAGAAGATCACCCTACTAGGAACATCCCATATACTAAGAAAAATGCTATCAATTAAATGACAATTCTCCTATAGGGCCTAAAGACCATAATTTGGACCCAGCCCTACAGGCTACAAAGAAGGAAACATAACATTACACAAATGATATTAATAATAATGATAATAATAAAACAAGTCTACAAACAGAAACTGCTTTTCCATAGATATGGCTGTGCCATCACATTATATCTGTCAAAGGATATGACAAAATAAGTAAATATAAGGATCGTGGAATTGAAACCGTGTAACATCTTAAAGTTATTGCTATACCTATAAGTGGAGTCCTGGACATGATCAAAATAGGTACAAAAAAAAAAAGACATTAGTAAAATCTGTTAGCACCCCTCCCCCAACTTTTTTTTTTTTTTTTTTTTAACAAGAACTTCAGAAAATATCTCCGTGTGGAACTGCTCATCTAAACAGGAGAGTATTATTAATGTAAGTGTAAAGGAAATAGAAACAGTGCACATCACTAATCGGAATTTATGCAAACAGAATACATGTGTTTACTATCTTGCTTTGTCCTAGGTCTTGGATAAGGATCCGCAAAAGGGACTGTGTTAGACAGAAATCAAAAAAAAATGATATTGAATAATAATAAACTGAGAAGAAAATAAAGAAAATAAAGAAAAATAAAGAAAATAAAAAAATAAAGAAAATAAAGAAATCTCAAATTAAAAAAAATTATTAATTTAAATAAACTCTCAATGTGTTTGTTCATTTTTTTTCATAAAATGAAATTTTGAGGAGCTTCCTTTTTTCTTTTTTTTAATAAACTTACTTATCCCAGCTGTGATTTTAATATCAGATTCAGTACAATGACAAGTACGAAAAGAAAAGAAAAGAAAGAAAAAAAAAAACAGGAAATATGAAATCAGACAGAGACCAATAACAAATTGTAGAAAGAAAAAGAGAAGAAAGTCACCTGGCATATTATTCTGGAGACACATGAACTTCATTATCTATGCTTGCCTGCTCATCTGAATAGAAGCATTATACAGTAGAGAGTTTATGACAAGTCTTCAAAAATATTCATCTCTGGAATGCATTACACCTGAGACAAGGATAAATTCATTAAAATAAACCTCAGGAAAAAAAAAAAAAAAATTAAAGATCTAACTTTTTATCTTATCCTACGCTTCAAAAGTTCACACCTCCTTATAAAAAAAGGAAGAAAAAACAACTCCATCAAATGTTACCATATTCTTCACAAGATATAAATCAACATTTTTTTTTTTTCTTGATAGACTCATTTTCTAACCCTTCAAATTTCTGATGGATGCTTCTACTCATTTGTTTAAATAATGCCAACAAAAACAGAAGTTAACCATGTGTAAGAATTCTTGGCTTAGTGATGCCATCATGGGAACTAAGCACAGATAATAAGAAATATGAATAATTTAAGTACAAAATTGCCATCAAATTAAATAAGAATTGCTTTTTCAGTATTCCACTGAATGCAGAAAAACATCCCATACAGCTGAAGAAACGGTCATTAGATCTGATGTACTTTAGATCAACTTGGCCACAAGCAAACCCTAAGTTTATGTTTTGTATCCTAACAAAGAAAGCAATTCCTAAAGAAGTGATGGATTTTTTTTATCACATCTGATAGATTTTCTTATTTAGATATTATTTTTAGTGGATTATATATATATATATATATATATATATAAACAGTATATTTATTTATTTTCATCTACCAGACTGAATATTCAAGAAATTTTATTAAAAAAAAAAAATACACTCTCCAATGGGATTCAACTAAAATCCACAAGGAATAATGTTTAAATTATAAAATCTGTTGGATTAATAAATACAAATCCATCACTTTAGAAACTTATTAAATTATAATTATATAAAGTTTACATTCGGCCTGAACTGGTACTGCAATTTAACTGTAAAGAAATAACAAAAATGGCTGAATTAATTTTGTAAACAGCTCAGCAGTTATGATTTTTAAGAAACCAAAACAATACATAAAAACAAGTTTTATTTATAGAATTTGTTAGGGGGTGTTAACTTACTCTCCCCCCTATCAAAGGACAATAACTCAAAATACAATTGAGTTACTGCCCTTGTCTGCTAATTCAACATGGCGATAAGCTGACAAGTACATGAAACTCATGGTTTAAATCCAAACAAATCCTTACTGTTCTTAGGCAGTAAATGAACAAAAGTTATTTTATTATGTGTTAAAATACACTTGTCTTTAATTTTCATTTGTTTCTGTTCATCCCAACAACCAAGGATATAGAAAATTATAACAAGTACTACCAATATCTTCAATTAATTATCCATTGGTATTAACAATGTTACATTCAATAAGTGTTACATTTGACAGGTGTTACATTCAACAAAATCGTTTCCTTTTTCAACCTGAATGATAATTTTAAGATTTTTTATTGCTGAAAATAATCACAATTTCAAGAAAACAATGAAGTTTTAAATTTCTACTCTAAGATATTTTAAAACCGGATACTCATTCATCAAAATTATAAACTTGTATCACAGTCACAAATACAATAACCCCCTTAATGTTATAGGGGTACTACATCTACTGCAGCAGTGGTGTGCTTTGGGCAAGACAGCCTGACAGAGTCCAAACTTCCTCAGGCTGATTTGAATTCAGAGTTTTCCTTTTCCTAGAACAGTTGCAAACTAAGGTTATAGGGCCCGAGCTGTTCTACTATTTATCTATAGCTAGGAGGAAACAGATGGATACATAACTCTCCCAAGAGTATTAACACATAAATGAATGTAATGAACTAAAACGTAATTTGAAGTTGGCTCTCCAATTCATCAATCTGAGCCTCTATCCATTACTCCATGCTTCCATAACAAATTTGTATATGGATAATATACAATAACTTATAATAATAATTAAAATTAAAAATAATTATTTCTTTGTTCATGAAAGATTTTTCCCTTTTGTTACTGAAGCTGTACAGTTAAATTTCCAGAAATGACTACTTGTATCATAAGAGCTAATAAGCTTAGGGTTTTTATAAAATGTTAATGAATGAGTCTATAAGAGACTTAAGTAGAATATGTCACGTGTAATTAATGGTTGTATATGGAGTGGCCGCTTTAAAGTATGAACTGTCATTATGTCTATCACCTTGATGGCATTGAACAAGAGAGTACTTAACTGTA
>CAHIKZ030005012.1:795000-905000 GCA_903632075.3 Acanthosepion pharaonis
GGTAATGAATAAAAAGAAAAACCACTGGAAATTGAATTTTGATATAAAATAAGCAAATTTTTTATTTGGATTGACTAATATTTTTCCTAGGCAACACCAAGTCACCTTAAAAAAATAGTTGTAATAAAAGATACTTAAAATGTTGGAGAATTTTAACTAGGCATTCACTGAGTATAGTACAGATATTTGTCGTCATCATTTGTGATCATCAACGTTTGCTAAAATTGTTGTCTGTAATCCCAAAAAAGAACTTGAAAAATATAATCAGTTCACAGAATTTACATTATGGCTATGGTCTCTGAAGTAACCTGGGCAAAAGACATAAATTTGTAGTTACTAGGTTTGTTACCAACATAACAATCATAGACAGAAATCTTTCATAATCATGCAAGATATATATTAGCCACAATTTCTCCTGTCCAAAGATTACAATCATATACCCAGAAACAAATATTCATTTACAAGCTCACATATATAAATGCAAATTCATACATGTCTATGTTTGAGTAGACACCCCATTGTTTTTCAACAGTGTAAATTACATCTATCAGCCTGTACATTCAAGAGTCTAAGAAAGAAGATATAACCTTCAGTGAATATTCTTTATTAAGACTCAAATGTACAGGCCAGTACAGTGAGTCCCCTGTATCCACGGGGGTTAGGGACCAGAACCGGATGCGAATAGTTAGAATCCGTGAATACTTGTAACCCTCCTAAAAGTGCCTATAAGTACCTCTTAATTGTTAAAACCCCATATGCCTTAAACTTTCATCCTAAACACTTTAGAAACATTTCAAACCCTTTTTAAAACATTTTTGAAAAACAGTATTAGTGACCATACACTTAGCATAAATTTTCTTTCATACGTACAGTAACTGTTTTTAATTACACATAGATCGATACAACCATTGAAAAACATAAAATATAAAGTTTAAAACATTTTCTAAAAACAGAAGTGTGATGATGCCCCCAGACTTAGCATAAGACACTTTTAAGACCCCAGCCCCTAACAAAAAATAAAGCCCAAGTACTATGCATGTTTTGTTTTTTTTGTTTGTTTTTTTTTAACAATGAAGATGTACAATTCTGCCAATTTTTACTATAAAAATGGACTGTTATGATTTAAGTCACTTAAATTACAGGAAAATAATAACAATGTTTTAAATATATTCTATCAAAAAAAATCCATGAATCGAGGGAGTTCTCAGCGAATAGTTTGTACACGTTCTTCAGAAAAACATACAAATATTCAGGGTTTCTGCAAATAACAAGTACATACGTTCTAACGAAAAATCTGTGCATGTGTGAAGCCGCGAATGCTGAAACACAAATAGGCAGGGGTTCACTATAATACACTGTTTAAAAAAATAAAAAAAATAAAAACAAACAGGGCGTCTACTCAAACACATGCACCCAATAAAATATAACATTTAAGCAATAAGAAATAATACCAGATTAAAAATAAAATATATTAATTCCTCAGAACACCTACAAATGTTCACACTTGCAAATTTGCATATACAAATACATACACAGATACATAAACGCACACTTACATATGCATATTAACCAAACATCATAACCTATACATTGAAACAAAAAGATTTTTTCACCTATCCAACAAAGGAACACAAATGAATTTGTCCCAATATTTTTCTATTACTGTTGAAAGCATTTCATGATTCCAACTTTAGAACAGCCAATCTGGAACCTAGTCTTCCAATTCTTGAACACTTTCCAACACCTGTCTCTTGATTCTTCCAGAAAAAGATTTAAAAAACAAAATTCTTTCCAACTACCACAAAACTGGTATACACATTTTACTCATTACAAAAACACCAAGAATCAGCTGTAGAATCAAGTTTTTAGCAAGTATATCATTGTAATTTTAAAACATGCCAACATGAGCACCTCTTCCAAATATAACTGAAATTTAATTAAACTTTAACATCTAGGACCACATAAGTAAAAACAAGACATCATTCCATGATGTTTCAGAAAGACATCATTGCAATCCTGAAAGAACAAATAATAAAAAAGCAATCATATATGAGACATGATATATGTACATCCTGAAAGAAACATTATTTAATAAAGATAGCAATTTTATTTTTTACAAAATAGCCCAATATATATATATATATATATATGTATATAAATAAAAAAGAAAGTAAGAGTAAGATATGGTTCTTATAGATTTTATTTTTACAAAAATAGTTATCGACATGTTTTATTATTTTCAAAATTTGGACCCATGTTTGAAGATGAAATGGAACTAATGCTTTTAATTTATTTGCAAAAAATAAAAAAAGAAAATGGTTGGAACTGTGTAGCGAAATATATTTTAAATCAATTATTTATATATATATATATATATATATATATATATATATTGTTTGTTATTTTTATAGATACAAATATTTAAGTAAATGCTCTATTTATTCTGATTTATTTCTTTTATATATATATATATATATAAATGAAATGGACTAAGTCTGACAATTATTTTAATATATTTATTGTTTATACATTATATTTATAAATACAAATATTGAATTAAACAGTATTAACAACATTTACTGGCCTGAATGTCCAAGAAATTTCAGAGAAAATATGTGTAGGATACAGGTTTGATTCCTATTGGAAAACATTTTCTATGAAATTTCTCAGACATTCAAGGCAATAAATCATGTTAATACTGTTTATTATTTAAACAGAGCATTTACTTAAATATTTGTATCTATAAAAAAAAAACAATATATATATATATATATATATATATATATATATATATATATATATATATATATATGAGCAGCAACCTTTCTTTTATTAAATATGACAGACAAGGAAGATTTAATTAATTTTTTTGTTTAAATTTTCATACATTTTTTCCATTTCTTGGGAGTAAGGTAATGCAAATATTGTCCCAAACACTTTCATTAGCCATTTTCAAGGACTTTTTTTTTTTTTTTTTTAAGTGTTGTTAATTTCTCTTAATGCTTTGACTGTTTAAGATGTATTTTATTTCTGTGTTTTGAATACTAGTAGGAGCATTTATTCTGAGTCTTCATGTGTTGAGTGCAACTGAAATTTGAGTGAGCATCTTTCTATTTTTAAAATAAACTTTCAACATTCCATTGCCACTGTTAAATAAGGTGAGATTGATATAATAAATTAACTAAGATTTAATAAACCTTTTCAGATCTGAGACTTATATAAATCTCTCACCTTGGTTGGCAATCAATATCAAAGGATAACTGAATTCTAAACCAGTTAGGCATAAGGATGGCAACTCTGCCCCCATAAAAAAAATTACTTGCTACAGAATCAACACTAAGGTAAAATATAATTTTCCTTTTGTCTGACACAATTCTACATCTGATGAGGTTTAAAGAATAGATTGGTCTTCTTCAGGTATACAATATAAGGAAAGTGAGTGAAAATTCTTTCAGAGACTGATAGTAAATCAAAAAGTGGTGGCAAGTATATTAACAGGCTTAGTTTGAAAGTAAGGTAGAAAAATTTGGCACAGCAGATTGTATCTAGAGATAGAGATACTCGCATTATTTTCTCTGGGATGAATTTCAAATAACAGATAAGAAACCTTGCCGAAAAGTGAAAATAATGAAGGAAGCAGCATATATGTTTGTCTGATCGGTTAATGTGAAGTTGCCAAGTGACATCAAGGCTGTGCCAATGGTTCTTGAGAAATCCCAAAGTGAATGAATATGTTCAAGACAGGCCAATACTAGTGCTACCTAAAAGTTCAAACTTAAAGCAGAAAGTGGCTTCCACAAAGAAAAAATTGATAAAAAATTAAGTATGTTATTTTCACAAAATGTGAATACTGAAAATGACCCCTCTACAATAAAAAATGTCCATGTTGCTTCTGTTGTAAGGAAAAGTTTAGATATTTTCAAAACAAAACTTTATGAATCTATGCACAATACTAGATTGGGAGATAGATCTGATCTTTTTACAGTTGAAATTGCTCGATATAACCATGTGTTCTATATTAAGTTACTTCTCACTTGTGGAACTCTTTCCAGTCAAGTTTGGTCTTCAAAAATTTAAATGCAATATCAATTGTCATCTCTCCTTAATTCCTGTTCTTTTATTGACCTCTCTCCTTAATGTTTTTTGTCAGATTCTTCGATACACAGTAACTGGCTTTATTGCCTTGCTTGAGGGGGGGTGTCCTTCAGCTAATGTTTTAAAAGTTCACCTGATGAGAAAAAGCTTATAACAACTTCAACACAATTGAAATTTTCAATGCATTCTTTTTTATTTAAGGAAAAAAAAAAGCAGTATCTGTCTATATTTCTGAAATGAGGTATTATGTACACTACTTACATTATTTGGACTATTGTCCTCATCTTTGTCACCATATTTATTACATTTCAGCATTAGGCATTAGGTTTATAATACCCAGAAATCCATACACAGATGTCCTCAAGGACACAGTGGATAAAGGCGTTGGTTAGATCCAGTGACAGGACCCAAAGAGTGTGAGTTCAATACCTGGTTAAGGAAGTGGAGAATATGGAGAGGGGAATTAACAGGAGATAACTGACAATTGATATCCATTAAACATGGCACTAGAACAGTCTACCCTAGTGAGCAAAATAAAGGGTTTAGTTCTACATTCCAACCACCTGAAGAAGGCCGGAGTGTACAATGGCCGAAAATATGGTGACAAAGATGAAGACAATAGTCTGAATAATGTTTTTTTAAAAAAAAAAAAAAAAAAAAAAAAAAGCAATATGGTGTCAGTATCTCAAGTCATTCTAAATAACTATATACACCATTGGTTTTTCCAGAATTTTGAAAGTCATTTTGCTGGACCACCAATACTAATTCAATAATTGACCTCTGACCCAGTAACTATACATATCCCATATCTTTAAAGAAATTCAACTGTTAGAAACATTCAACAATATTTCTCAGATAAAACTAATGTCTCAACAGGTCTGCCAGAATTTACCACATCTAAAATAGGCTTCATGAAATGTACACAATACTCGGACTTTATAGAGTGTACAGTATTCTTTAGTCTTGGCCTTGAATAATGGATGTACAGTTTGGTGGTAAATACACTGTATATACATTCTTACACAACAGTTCAGCTTTTCAGACAGTACAAAAGTTGTCTAGAACACGAACTACAATTTTCTGGCAAATGTGCAGTATGTTCATAATTTTATACAGATTAAAATATGTACAAGATCCTTAGTTGATGGAAAAATGAAGGGTCTGTCTATTCTTTAAAATTCTATGCCACCTCAAGAAACAGACCATCAGGACTCTTCTGATTTTTTTTTTTTTTTTTTATCTGTGAACTGCCATGCTTTCTCGACAAAGATAATGGAATGGTTTTCCATTGCTTTCTTCCATAGTATGGAATTCAGAGATTTCCTTATCTAAGACTGATAAGAAACCACTCTACTTTACAATTTAATCCAAAGCTGGAGAGAGACAATAGATACATGCCTTTCCCAAGGGCATTTGCATGAAAGTGAATGCAACAGGTAAGTAAGGCTGAAACCTGAATGTTCCTTAATGTTTTTTTTTCCTCTCATATTCTTACATAATCAGTAGCTCCTTGTGTCTTAGCAGTTTTATTGCCTTACTTAGGTGAAATGATTAAAACAAAATCTATTTGAACTGAAGATAAATATATATTTATTCCTCACTTTTCAGTAGAACTGACTTTCAGGCATATGGCAATCATAGCTATTGTAACTATCAGTTTTCAATTTATCCATGATGATTGTCACGTACCTGAAACTCAAAATTGTACCAAATGATGAGGAACAAATATATATTATTAGTAGTATAAATTTTGCCTCTATTATTTTACATCAAATACTGTTTTATGACCACCAGCATTCATTGTGCAGAATTTTATATTTGTATAACAATGTATACAACTGAATAAGGAAAAACAAAGTTGTCTTGGAATTCTTACTCACCTATCACAACCTCCGAGTTATACAACTTATTCAGTACATACATACTAATATTTGAATATTTGTTTGTGGGTGGGGAAAAAGTATATAAGCTGGCAAATATGGTGGTTAAAAGTATTTATGTCAAGGCAATAAAACTAGTGATGACATTTATATTACTTAAGTACTACAAATTTTATAAGTATGTGAATGTATTCATTGTTAGAGATGTAGTCAGTTTATTTTACTAATAATGATATAATCAGCTGTGATAAAAGCTTATAACAAATTTGTCTGTAATAATCATACTCCCAACAGTCATTATTTTTATTCAGATCCACATCTTTCAGTATCTGTCTATATTTCTGAGACGAGGTATTATGTACACTATTCACATTATTCGGACTATTGTCCTCATCTTTGTTGCCATATTTATCACAAGGTTTCAGCCATTGTACACTCCGGCCTTCTTCAGGTAGTTGGAATGTAGAACTGAACCCTTTATTTCGCTCACTAGTTCCACGAGCCATGTTTAATGGATGTCAGTTATCAGTTACCTCCTGTTAATTCCCCTCTGCAAGTTCTCCACTGCCTTAACCGGGTATTGAACTCACACTCTTTGGGTCCTGTCACTGGATCTAACCAACGCCTTTATCCACTGTGCCATGTGTCCTTGAGGACAACAGCCGAAATGTTATGATAAATATAGTGACAAAGATGAGAACAATAGTCCGAATAATGTAAATAATCCTCATCTTTGTTGTTGTTATCACAGCATTTCAGCTATCTATCCTATGGAATATACACTAGTGGATTAAAGCATGATTCATGATTTAGTGACATAGTAATTGTGAGTTCAATCCCTAGACCAGGCAGTATGTACTTTGCCTAAATGAAACAAGTGAGCAATAACTAAGCAATACTAAAAATAACAACTAAATGATATATCTAGACAGTGGAACATGAATTGTCTACTCCTGTATATTAAATAAAGGGTTCAGTTCAAAATTCCTTGTTGGTTACCCAGACCTGATGAAATTTTATAACAACAAAGATGAGGGCAAGAGTATGAATGTAAATAATGTAAATGATCATAACTCCTCACCCTAGAAATTCAGACAGAAATTCCCAACTTAGTATTTTTCTTTTTTTAATTACAACCCCACCCAATTTATTTGACAGATTCTAAAACTGCAGTTCAAATTATAATTTACTCAATTCTAAATATTCATTTGAACTATAACAAATCAATATTTTAGTTATGTAATGTGCTATGAAAAGAATACGGAGCTGTTACATGACATCTGTTCATCTTTACAGCAGTGAATGTTGGACAATTTCCTCAAAGATGAAGAGACTTGAGGTGACAGAGATGTGGTTCTACAGAAGGATGTTAAGGATATTATGGACCAAGCATGTGAGCAACGGTGAAGTCTTAGAGAGGATGCAAACAAGGAGGAGGCTTATACTTAACATCAGGAAGAGGCAGCTGAAGTTTCTGGGACACATAATGAGGAAGGAAGGCTTGGAGAATCTGATACTCACAGGTTGAATAGAGGGAAAGAGAGACAAGGGTAAACAACGCATGACATACCTAGCAGCCTTAATCAAGTGGTTGACAGATCTGGGGAGGTAGGAGAGTGAAGAAACTTGTTGAGAGTTGCAAGGGATAGAGGAAATGTGGAGAGCCATGATTGCCTACGTCCTGAAAGGACATGGTACATAAAAGGAATGTGCCATCTTCCTTTGTTATTTTAAAAATATACAGTTAAGAAAAGAACATTTAGAAATACTGATTAGAGTAAAACTTCAACACAATTTATACCTTTTCATATATACTCTGCTATTTTATTACCTAGACATTATTTTTAGTAGATACCTATATTTGAGTAGACACCACATTTATTTATTAAACAATATATATTTTCATCTACCAGCCTCAATATTTGAGAAACTCTTATTAAAGAAAAATATGCCCTCTCCAGCAGGATTTGGTAAATGAAAATAAATAAATATGCTGTTTAATAAATAAGCACATATTTTTTCCTGTTTTTTATTTTTTTTGTTTTCAAACAAACACTTGGTTTTTTTGGAGTTGGATACCCACCAAAAAACAAAAAAAAAACAAAACAAAAAAAACAAGTAAAACAAAAAAACAAAACAAAAAAACAATAAAACAAAAAAAAACACTAAAACAAAAAAAAACACTAAAACAAAAAAAAACACTAAAACAAAAAAAAACACTAAAACAAAAAAAAACACCAAAACAAAAAAAAACACTAAAAAAAAAAAAACAAAACAAAAAAAACTAAAAAAAAAAAAAACAAAACAAAAAAAACAAAACAAAAAAAAACAAAACAAAAAAAACAAAACAAAAAAACAAAACAAAGTTTTTAAAAAAAAACACTAAAAAAAAAAAAAACCAAAAAACACTAAAAAAAAAAAAAAAAAAAAAAAAAAAAAAACAAAAAAAAACACAAAAACAAAAAAAAACACTAAAACAAAAAAAAACACTAAAACAAAAAACACTAAAACAAAAAACACTAAAACAAAATAAAATAAAAAAATCAAAAAAAAAAAACAGGATTTTTAATGGATCTGGAATGGATAGTGTTTTCCTATTTTCTCTCAACTTCCATTGAGCATGGATATAACGTCTCAAAGAGTAGTAGAAAATTTTACATTATATTCTCCTTTAAATTCCCCAAATATTGTGCAAGCATCTTGTAAAATTCTTAAATTAGCAAAAATTGTTTCAAAAGAATGATTTGTTTTTATGACTTATCCACCCTTTGTGGGTTATTTAAAACTGAAACATTTCATATTGTAGAAGGTTGCTTATAGTACCCACAGCTCCCAAGTGACCCCACCCCCACCAAGTACCAAACAGGCTCGACACTGCTTAACTTCCATGATCAAACGAGAACCTGTGTTTTCAGTATCATTTGACCGGAAGTTTATTTCAAGAGAACTTACCAAAATGATTGCCTGTTTTAAGAATTTTAAATTTCCTTTTGTTTTAATAAATATGTAAAATGGGAATAGTGTGCCAAAAACAAGAAACAATGGTTCTAATAATTACAATTAAAGAGATTTACTTAAAACTTATTTAATAATAACAGCTGCACAATGTATTTAATAAGATCAATAAATGATAAACTGAAATCTGGACAAACAACAACCAATACTTTTCGTGTCAAAATGAGAAAAGCATATGTATAGATAGATAAGTAGAAAATCTACCAAATGCAGCCAGCCATGTAATAGACTTTTGCTTAGACAACTCTTGTCAGTCACTGCTCAAGTTTTTTTTTTTTTTGGAGGGGGGGGCAACAATTTCCTATATATAATTAGGTACTTAAAATTGTCTGGTCCAATAGCATACTAGACCCAACTAGAGACACATTGTCATATCCATGCCTAACATTCCACAAACCCTCAGAGATCCATTAGAAATCTGTATCTCATAATAACAGTAATAACGAGATCTACCAGCTTGTAAAAGGGTAAAAAAAAAAAAAAAGTCTGGAGAAAGATTGTACATTTCATCCTATATTTATAGGGATATTTATCGATAGGTCTAATAGGGATTGTCAATATTATTGCATAATAATAATTTCTTAATGGGGTCAGTAGAAAGATATTGAGGCCAGGTTTCAAAGAAAAATTGCATCACACCATCTTCCTCCTACTCTGATTTATCTTCAGTACTCTTTGTGCTAGACTACACTTAAGGGGTACCAAAAAATTTCCCGATCAGCCCACATCCCATCAGCCAAAATCTGAGTAATACAGGGTGTTTCAAAAAATTTGATATCATTTCGCAATCTAATAACTTTGTTAGATCTCCTTCAAATGACTTCAAATTTTAATAGCATCTTTATGTTTAATGTTTGTTTTATGTTTTTATGTCTTTATGTTTTGTGTTTTTCTTATTTGTATTTTTATGTTCTTTAATCTTTAATCTTTTTCTTTACAGGTATAAAAATGCCGTGTCTCAGGCGGTGCAAGATATTAAACATTTGTGAAATCGTTCACATAATCCACATACTTTTGAATTTCTCATTCAGATTTGGAAGAATAAATCTTAGGATCTTCAACATTAATACTTTTTAATTTCATTTGCCTTAATCATGTACTTTCTGTGATATTTACATCTCAAAGGATATCAAATTTTTTGAAACACCCTGTATTTTGACACTGTAATTGGAAAGAATATTCTTTTATTTTTACAAGGTGCCAATTTGCAATATCTTTGAGCTTATTTATCATTGACTGTGCCATGCCAATAGAAAATGTAGAATTTTTCTATTTTTTTTTTTTTTTTTTAAAGTGTTAAACTTCAGGCTGTCATAAAGTTACTCCAAAGGAAAGTCATAAGTTTATGAGGTAAACATTTAATAAAAAGTACCCATCTATATAATAAATGCAAATGTCGCTCTTACACTATCTCAACTTTACTCCTAGAGGCTGTAGCCAAACATATACCATTTTGTAATCAGGCCAACTTCGTGAGCAAATTAAAAAACATTTCAAGCCAACTCCATTAGCAAATTAAAATCATTACTGGCCAGATCTGGAATCCTAAAATTTTGGAAATGCAAGTTTTCATTAGTGCAATTATTTTCAAATTCTACCATCTTGGCTTCTATTGATAAAAACAATTAAAGGAACACAATTCTCAAACTTTCAATAGCTCATGTTCAAATGAAAAAATTACTCTTTCCAAGTTACAATGTTTAAAAATAAAATTATCAATGTTTTCAACTTTACTCCTAGAGGCCATAGCCTAACATATACCATTTTGGAATCACGCCAAATCTGTGGGCAAATTAAAAACATTCTGAAATTTCCAAAGTTTTTGTTACTGTGATTGTTTTTGATTTTTTTTTTTTTTTTTCCGCAATTTTTTTGTACAATAATTTTTATAACTTGGAAATAAAATTGGGAACAATCATAATTGCTAAATCCATGAAATAAAAATAATTGTTTGTACAGAAAGTAAGGACCTACATGCATCAAATTGTCTTTAAATTAAATGGCAGCAGAAAAATTATCATTGAACTTTTAAAAGGTAAGCTTAAATATTAATGCAATACCTAAATGCAGCAATCAATTTTGAGTTCTTCTGTAGTTTATTGTTACCTAGCACATCTACTCCCCACCTACTGTGATAAAGGTTCAATCAAGACCCCTCTGCAGGAGCTAGCTTAAATACCACTTGATAGGGTGGCTTTTAAGCCAGTCTTACATAAAGGGGAAAAATTTGTGTGCAAACTTTCAGTCTGGAGATTTTGAGACCTAAGAAATATCACAGACAGGAAATCTTTCAATAGTGTCAACTCTTGAAATTGTTGATTCCAATCATAAACTAATTTTGGTTGATTGATGAGTCAAAGCCAAAAGACTTGCTGAGAAACTCAAAATATATAGTGAACACAATGAGTTTATAGTTTATATAAACAGTTGACTCTGCAGGCTCTGTCAGCCAAATAGGTGCCAAAATCAGTGTCTGAATTTCTGGGATGAGGAGTTATTTACACTATATATATTCAGATATTGTCCTTATATATATTGTTATACAAATATATATATATACCTATTTATTCAGACTATTGGCTATCCTTATCCTTGTGAATTAAATAAAGGTTTCAGCTTCATTGCCCCCTGTAGGTTACCCAGATCAAACTGGCTAGGTCAGAGGTCAATTCAGCAATGAATTAAACTACAAAGGACAATACTCTGAATATAAACAATTATAAAATAGGAACCAAAATGTTTGAATGCTGATTAAAAACTTTTGTGATGTTGGGCAGCTTTGCTTGTCGCTTTTGCTATATCAAGCGAAAGCACATTATCACTTCCAAAATACCCGTTATATTCGAGACTTTGTATATGCTGGTACTAGTAGTAACGTCTTCCAATAATATCCACACTAGTAATACTTGTTCAAGTAGTAACCGCCAAATAGTATAATGATCAGAAGAGAATCATAATCCATACAGTAGTAGAGAGGACAAACATATAGCAATAGTAGATAGACAAGAAGAATGAACAGTGATCATATAGTCATCATGCTACTTCCTATTTATTCACTTTATGATCACATGATCTACTTAATAATAGAATTACTCACTGGCAATCTAGTTTCAAAACAGTGTCAGCAATGACACTCTTATACAACAAAAACAATACTAAGTGAACATCTCAAAGCTGTTTTTGCAGTATTTTTCCATTATCTAGTGATAAACTTTTCAAAGGTATCATTACTGTTGATGAAACATAGCTACACTACTGATTTGAAAAAAAAAAAAAAAAAAAAAAAAAATTAAATTCTAAACATCAGCAGAAAATGTCAGGGCTCTGATCTTTTGGGATCTAATGACAGCCTATTGTTAAAAGGGTCAAATAGTTAATAGATACTGAATAATTACTATAACTTGCTGTGCTGATTAATGTACATATTTTTTTTTTAAAAATGTCAAACTCTAGAAAAAGGTTCTCTCTTTGCAGGATAATGCAGAGAGTTGGTAAAACATTGGGTATTGTGAAGAATATAGGATGGATTGTTTCATGACAATCCTTGTTGATAAAAAAAAAAAAAAAAGACATTGTAAATCAGTTTATGAATTCTTTTTCATATTTTCTGGCATTTTTCTGATGACTGCTAATCATTAAATACTCAGTACTTTGAACCAACACATTGGCTTTGAAATGCATATGTCACTGTAGTTTGAATGAAAGGAAGAAGAAAAAAAATGGAATATTGCTTAACACATGGTAGAGGAGAAGAAGCAGTGACAGATGATTTCTTTTATAGAGAGACACTACGGCAAACTGAGGAAAAAGGCGAATTATGGGAAGGAAGGAAAAACTATAAAACTAGACTGAAAATAAGAGTGTGAGATTTTTTAGTTTCAACAAACTTAATAAAAAAATGTGCTAGTATTGTAACATACCTACAGATGATAATCGGTAGGCCCCCATTCCCATAAATACAGTAATGAATACTGTATGTTGGTCTGCAGTCTGAGATTCATCTCCAGCTGTGCTGGTCAAACTCTCTGCCTCAGGGCAGAAAGGATCCCCAGGTGAGGTTATGTCGAAGGGCAGAGTCTCATCTCGGGGAAACAGCTACACAATGTCGTTTTATACGGGGTCTACAGGGAATTTTTGGCTGAGCCAACAGGTTCAGATACCCCACATTAAATTTGGCCTTGTGCCACATCTAACTGCATGGGGCAGTTGGTAGATATCCTGCAGTTGGAGATTCATTGTGGAATTCACTTGACTCACTTCTAGCAGTTGACTACTACTTCTACACATTGTTGGTGAATCTTAAATATGTTCTTGTCCTAAGTATTATCATTCATTACCAACCTTAGTGTGATTATTCTATACAGTAACCTTCCCTAGGTTACAACAGCTAGCTATAGAAGAAAAAAAAAAAAAATAAATAAAAGGACATAAGAAAGGCTGTAAGAGACGCAGAGGGAAAAGGAGATTTGAGAATAAGGAAGGTCAAGAGAGATACTGGAAGAAGCAGGAGTGATTTGAACTACCAAGCCCCCACTTACTTCGCATTGATATACCCGCTCTTGGCTTTTTTTTTAAGCTTTCAAACCACAGTCACTAAAAAAACGTATTCAACCAAAAGAATATATTCAAAAAGCCTAAGAAATCATTTCAAAGTTTTCGGTAGTTTGATATGGGTACTTTGCTTGGATTTAGTCAGGCATCATGAAGATTGCGAAGACATTGCAACATGCAAAACCTTTGTCTTGTAACTGAACATTAGCAGATAACAAAGTCTATTAGCATACTGACTCACAAGGCTGAGAAGTTTAAAATGTATAAAAAAAATGTTAAAAACTGGAGTAAGACTCAGCAATCTATTCATAAAAGATACAAATATGTAATTCAAGAAATAAGGTACAATAACTTGTACCTAATTTTTGAGGCCACAAACAGTTGACATGGATACAACATGTAGCTACATTTATGATAGTTTGAATATGTAAATATTATCAACAATGTCCAAGTGATATCCACTCAACCATAGGTGAGAATGAGTATTACAACAATATATATATATATATATATATATATATATATATATATATATATATACACACACACAAAGAGTTTAAAACAAATAGAGTTCTCTCAGTCACTGGCATGTTTATCTAAAAATAAATATGCTTAAATTCACCTTCATCCCTGCTGTGAGCCAGCAGCTCAGGAGTAGATTCTCCGACTGACACCAATTCAGCCAGGTTTCGATCCTGGCTAGAAGCAACCAGATGTCTCGGCACACTGATGAGCTGTGATACAGCTATACAGTCTGTCTGTGGATGACCACACATTTTATATATATAATATATATATATATATATATATGGTATAGGTAATAAATCTGTTGGTATATAATCCAAGTGGATCCTAGTAATTAATATCAAATATTAAAACACAAAAGGAGCTCAATGTATTTATTATAGCAGAGCATATAAATTACAAAGAAATCCAAAATTACCTCACGTGAGGATAGATCTATTTCAACCAATGCGAAGTACATTAGTCTTATTCAACCCGCAGTGTATGGATTTTGTTCCTGTCAGAATTGGAGATTTAAAACTTAACTTTAACAGCAGTTAAAAAATTGATACAGAACCTACCCATTTCGATGCCTCTGATAGATGAAATGTCTGAATTGGTGGTAAGATGATATCAGTCCACAAAACCAACTCGGATATTAACCCTATGACCTTAAATTGAGGTTATATCAAGAATGAGGTGTTGAAACTAAAAAGACAAGGGCTTTTTATATATATATATATATATATATTATATATATATATATATATATATATATATAATTATAAATTAATTGATTTAAAATATTTTTTTTTTTTTTTTTTTCTGCTATACAGTTCTAACCGTGTTTCAAAAATGGAAGCTAAAAGCCACGAATTTAATTTTGCAATTAAAGACATTAGTTCCATTTCATCCTCAAGCGAATTTTGGAGTAACTTTTAAAATTACTGGGTTTTAAAGACAGCTAAAATCACATTTCCATGGTTACAGATAAATCTACTTCAACTGGACAAGGGGTATCTGGGTTTTCCTTATGTCTGCATCATTGTATCGGTTATTAGCTACATTTAGGTAAGGGGTAGGGATGTATTTTTCAATGAAAACTGACATCCATTGAATGCATTCATCTGGATTTTTTTAAAGTTATTGTTAACAGCAAAAAATTCTTACGGCATTTTTTTCTATTTGTAAATTTAAAGATTTTCGCGGGTGTTCAGATTAGAATACTTTTTATTTAACTACGATTTGAAATATTCTCATTTTTAATTTTTATTATACTATATTTTTTAAAAGAAAAGTTAAATGTATTAGAATCCCTTATAATATGTAGGATTATTTTTACATCAAGTATAAGTATGTATATTAGGTTACATTTTTTTTTTAATATTATTTAAGTAAAATTTATGACAATGACGTCAAAAATAGTTACTTAATTTCACTGATTTAGTAAACTTTTATTTTTTATATATACATATAAACCTAGTAATATATTGTTTCTCATGTAAGTACAAAGGACATGGGTCATTCAAAAGCTTACATCTGGCATTTCATATTAATTTTATTTTACTATAGGTGTTTTATTGGATTTTTTAAGTGCGTGTAGTACTAAGTAAAAGAAGTATAGGTTAGAAATCATTTTATTTAACTACAATTTTAATTACAACCTTAGAATATTTTCATTGTTAGTTTTAATAGACTATATTACTTTTATAACAGAAGGAAAAATATATATATATATATATATATATATATATATATATATATATATATATATAAAAAGAAAGAACAGTAAGATATAAAATCCGGTGTTCTTATAGATATTTTTTACAAAATAGTGTTCAATGTAAATTTACAGAGCATTAATATTATAAATTAATTGATTTAAAATGTTTTTTTTTCGCTACACAGTTCCAACCATGTTTCAAAAATAGAAGCTAAAAACCCCGAATTTAA
Organism: Acanthosepion pharaonis; assembly: GCA_903632075.3. Taxonomy (NCBI): domain Eukaryota; kingdom Metazoa; phylum Mollusca; class Cephalopoda; order Sepiida; family Sepiidae; genus Acanthosepion; species Acanthosepion pharaonis. The sequence continues at coordinate 810,999 of CAHIKZ030005012.1, forward strand.
TTTTGCAATTAAATTAAAAGCATTAGTTCCATTTCATCTTCAAGCGAATTTTGGAGTAACTTTTAAAAATTGCCGGGTTTTAAAGACACAGCTAAAATCACGTTTCCATGGTTACAGAATATTCTACTTAAATTGAACAAGGGATGTCTAGATTTTCCTTATGTCAGTATCATTGTATCAGTTATTAGCTACAATTTGGTAAGGGGTAGGGATGTATTTTACAATGAAACCTGACATCAGTTGAATGGATGTCGTCTGAATTTTAAAAAAAAAAAAAATTAACGGTAAAAAAATTTCAACGTCATTTTTTAAATTTAAAGATTTGTTTTTTGTTTTGTTTTTTTTCCTAATACTTTTTATTTAACTACGATTTGAAATATTCTCCTTTTTAATTTTTATTTTACTATATTCTTTTTAAGAACAGTTAAATGTATTAGAATCCATTATATTATGTAGGATTATTTTAACATCAAGTTTAGGTATGTATATGAGGTTACATTTTTTTTTTTTTTTTTTTTAATTTATGACTATGACGGCAAAAATGGTTACTTAATTTCACTGATTTAGTAAACTTTTATTTTATATATAAACCTAGTATTATAATGTTTCTCATGTAAAAACAATATCTATTCAAATGCATGTATGCACTAGATGTAACATATATAGTAATACACACACAAACATTATATATAGTAATAAATGAGTATAGATCTATTTCAACCAATATAAAGTATGTTAGTCTTATTCAACCCGCAGTGTATGGACTGTATTCAGCGTCGGAATTGGAGATTTAAAAATTTTTCAACTGCTGTCAAAAGTAAATTTTAAATGTCTAATTCTGATAGTGAATACAGTCCATACATTGGGGTTGAATAAGACTAATGTACTTCACTGATTGAAATAGATCTATGAGGTAATTTTGGATTTTGTTGTGTAAAATATATTCTGTTTATATGTTATTTTAATAGATACAATTTAAGTAAATACCTTTTTTTTCTTCCTTTTTTTTTTAATTAAAACAGTATTAATTACATTTACCAACTGGAATGTTCGAGAAATTTTGTAGAAAATGTGTTCTCCAATAGGAATCGAAGCTGTGTCCTATACAGAACCATCATTTGACCCGATGTGCTATACCACTTACCTATAGAGAAGCATCTGTTTAGAACACACAATTATTTCACATATTTAATAATATATTAAATAATTGTCAGACAATCGATTTCATTGTGTGCCTGTGTGTGTATACACTTTATGGGTAAATATAGGTAATTATACGAGCAAGCAATCTTATACAAATACATATAAATATTCTATAGTGCAAGAAAAAAAAAAAAAAAAGTGCTCAATGTCAAATAACAGAGCTATTTAATATATATATATATATATATATATATATATAAAATATACAAAATACCTTACATTGATTGCACAACTCATTGCACTAAGTTTCATGCCCAAACAATTATCAAGTGCTTGTGTGTGTGTGTGTATATATATATATATGTGTGTGTGTGTGTAATAAAAACAACATGAATCTTTGATGGAGTAAAAGAAACAATTTTAAACTGTAAAGATTGGTCTAAGCTTCAGAAAGACTGACACGAAGATGAAAAGAACTTTAAGGAAGCAAAACTCAACAGGTTAAATGAGAAGGTTTCCTAATTAGATTAAGGAGAATTAGATTAAAACAAACGAAGGGATAAGGAAGTACTTATCAAATGCTAGAAAAGTAACAGGAAGCAATTCTTGGGAGAGTTTAGTAATTACATCATGATTATCATGCAGTCTACACTTTTGAGTGATTGATGATAATGAAAAACTCAACTCTACTTAACCTTTCTGTACTAAGATTACTACTCCTCAAACTTTAATAATGCTTTTATTATTATTATTATTAATATTATTAATACAATTTCCCTAAAGAAAACCATGCAAGGAGATAAACCAATTTAAATATTTGAGATGAAAATATGGAGGAGATTAGTATGCAATACAATAGGTCCTTGCTGGATTATGTGTGCCCTAGCCAAAGTCAAACAGGTCCAAAATGATTTTATCTGGGCCTGGTGTTACAACTGACATCAAAATCAAGATATGAGGACATCAAAGCAACCGCCTATTGTCCACAATTAGAAAAATAAAGCAAATAAATTAAAACTTTCAGAATCAAGTGTCACTTAAAGGAAGGCAAGAAATTCCGTTCATGTGCCTATATAGCCTGGCAACATACAAGAATTACCAGAAATAAGCTGTCTGTTGATAGGTGACAAGCCAAACCTGATTTAGCAATGGTCAGAGGGAGCCAGTGAGTGGGTAGAGGGGTTGATAGCACTTAGTTGCTAGTGATTGGTTTTGAGGGATCACAGTAAGTTGTTGGTAGGCAACAGTCATGGGCAGTCAGAGAGACAAGAGAGAGACAGTCAAAGAGAGAGATTTAGAGGCAATCAAGGTTCTCACTGGCCAAAGTGAAGACCTGGTCTATTGGTAGATGTCCCAAATGCCATCTACCAACCCCAGATTGCACCAGGTAAATGAATAAATAAAACACAATATATTGTAAAAAGGATTTGTAGATATGTTTTGTTTTTTTTTCTTTCTTGTGGCATTATTTTACAATACATTCTGCTTGTTGTATATACATTGGAATTTTCCCAGTATTTGTTCACCAACTAGAAACATCGGAGTGTCAAGCTGTCTAGTCAGCAACAAACTAATGGAGAGCTGCATGTGTATGCTTACAAGTAATCCAATTTGTCCACAAAAAAGCTGATGATGAGATAACTTTCAAAAAATTTCTTTGTCCCTCAGTAATTCCTCATGCATAGTATGCTTCTTTTTTTTTTTAAAAAAAAAAAAAAAAAAAAAAAAGCAAAATTAGGGGTGCGTATTATGCAAAGCTACAAAAAAAATCTTTAAAAAAATTGCCGTTTCATAGGTTGATTTCACTTGCAAATTGACTACTCACCACAAACATACAATAACCTGACACTAACATTCAGCAATTGTGACCCCCATAAGGATGTCAGATACAGTCATATGTACCTAAAAATACTTACAAATGTAAAATGAGATAAGAATTATCATAAAACTAAATTAGAATAATATTATTCTATGTTTAAAACCATTTTATTTTAACCCATTAACTGCCAAATTTTTTTAATGCGTATTTCTGGCCCAGACTGGTGTCTTAGTTTATTTATTCCTTATGTTTAATTTCAGTAGTTACCATTGTCATTTTTTATAGAAACTAGAACATCAAATATATATGTGTATAAAACATCAAAAAATAATATTGATTAGAAATAATAAAATACTTTTCAAAATAGTCATTTTTCTACGTCCAACAGCAAGGCCTCTGATCAGGAGGTTTTGAGGAGTGTTGAACCACCTCTTAATTGCTGATGTTCCTAGGATCGCCCTAACCTGGGGTGGTAGCACCTGTTAGGATCCCAGCTATGGGCAAATAGTTAAACCCCCCCCCAAACTGGAGTAAAAACACTATGAAAGTGTAAAAATAGGTTTTAATACCAGAAATATTTTGTAAAAAGAGTTATTACCAGCTATAAGTTTTTAAAGTAAAAAAGTTATTACCAGCTATAAGTTTTTAAAGTAAAAAAATTATTACCAGCTATAAGTTTTTAAAGTAAAAAAATTATTACCAGCTATACTTTTTTGAAAAAGATATTACCAGCTATACTTTTTTGAAAAAGATATTACCAGCTATACTTTTTTGAAAAAGATATTACCAGCTATACTTTTTTGAAAAAGATATTACCAGCTATACTTTTTTGAAAAAAAATATTACAAGCGATACATTTTTTTAAAGAAAAAATATTACAAGACATAGATTTTTGAAGGAAAAAAAATTACCAACAATAAAAATCTTGTCGGCATTAAATAACCTATTGAGGTTGAAATGCCGCAAAACAAACCAAACCTTACAGCTAATAACAGAAACTTTAAAGGCTAAGTGTTGTAAAATATACCTCTGCAAATGCAATGTATATAAGGAATTCAATGTAAATACAAGGAATAACATGTAGTGAGTTTAATTTTAACAAATCCCCAAATGGGGTTGATGGCATGTAATGGGTTAATAAGAGTAGGAAATGCTAGCCGTAATGAAATTGGAGAGGTACAATTTATGGGGTTTGATTACCAAATGAGAAAGTCTTCAGAAGTAAACCCTGAGGACAAATTCGGAATCCACAGAAATTCAAATTCCAAGTTGGTGTCCAGCATGGGATAATTTACTTCATGGCTTGAAAGAAGTCTTTAGCCTTGGGTGGCAGTCTTTCTAGTGATGGTCTCGACAAAAACACCCAGATATAAGGTTGGTGTCCCATACTTTGTAACAGCTACCAAAAGAACTATGTTCCGACCAACCACAGGGAGGTTGAAGGATGATGATGAAAACAATACACGTTACTCCTTTCTAAATATTAAGGTTTCATGTGGACACTTAGATGTTGTTGTCTTACAATCATCAGTTCCTGATTATCTCATCACTTTTACAGCCAGAGGATTGTGAAGCAGCCTCAACATCTAAGTGTCCGCATGAAACTTGATCACAGAAAGCAGTAACATATACATATTCTTTTACTTATATTGATCACTGTTTTTATAGCATTTATCTTTGCCATATATATATATATATATATATATGCAAAAATACTTGTCAAATATTTACATACACATGTGCCAATATAGTTGCTAAGTTTAGTCTGGAACAAATTGACAAATATTGGGTACCCAATGAGGATCAAAATCACAATAGTAATGATCAACAACTATTACTAAACACACATTGATTTTTAATAAGATTATTCTGGTACAAGGCCAAACGTTTTCAGCGGTTGAACTTACTACAGTAGGAATTGTCTACTAAACAGGCTTTAAAATTTTTACCCATTCCCCCACCCCCGGGACACACGTTTATTCAGCTGAATGTAGGTGGGGGAGCAGTTCACATATCAGTTATCTATCTTATCCCCTCACTTACAATTTCCTTGTGATTGCATATCAAGATAGAAAAATGAGTAATGGGGAGTGTGGTAGTATCCAATATCTCCAGGCACATGTGAAGAAGAAAAAGAAAAAGATAGAAAAAAACAAAAGTCATTGGCTGAGAGAGAGAAAGAGAAAGTCATTGGCCAAGTCATTGTGAGAGAGAGAGAGAGAGAAAAACAAAAAAACAGTCCTGAAAATGAAGCAATACTAAATCTTGGTAATCTGTTTCAACAATATTCAAACTTAAATAGTAACAAAACACTTTTCTTTTTACTTGGCAAACTTTTTTTTTGTATGTGTGTGTGTGTGTGGGGGGGGGATACATTTCTTCCTCTGATCTTTCTCTTACCAAATCAAGGCAGCATGTCTTCATTCAAGCATGTTTGGCGCAAAACAGCTATTATACAAAATTTAATGAACCGCACAAAAGTTAACTCTTCCACAAAAACATTTTCTACACCAAATTAAAAACATTAAAACAAACTCATTAATAATGTCTTTCCTAATTACATTGTTGATGAACAAATTAGACAAGCTATTAGAAATATTAGCATAAATCAAAAAAAAAAAAAAAAAAAAAACATAATACATCCTCAAATAACCATAAACATATCAACCTACTATACCACAATCAAATACACTAACTACAAACAAGATGAAAAGTCCTAAAAACTCATAAGTACTAATATATCCCCCACTGATCCCAGTAAAAATATAAAACTAATTATATACTAAATATACTAATACAAACAATTTAATCATTTGCAATAATTCTTTTCTGTCAACTAATGCTTTGCAAAAGACCAACATTATATATCAATTTAAATGTCCTTTGGGAGACTGTATATCTTTGACAAAAAAGTAAATATATATGTTGGTTTCATGATAACATTACCAAGAAGGCTTACATTACACATGGCAGATTCAAGTTTCATAGCCCAACATTTAAAGGGACATTCCTGTCCATGTTTTACAGAAATATTAATTGGCAATGCAAGTATACTCCACCATGAAAATAAAGAACAAAAACTTCAAATTTTTGAAGCTCTCTAAGAAAAATACAACCAACACTAAGGTTAATTATGAGTATAGCAGCAATGTTTCAAAATACTCAAATTGTATTTTTTTTTTAATTACAATAAGTTATCTCCCTTAGATAACATAATATCCTTAAGTTAAATTCAAATTGACAATAACAGAGCACATTCATACAAGTTCATAATTATAAGAGTGCACATTTCATGCACATTTACAAAAAATTCACAACTATCAATTACATTTTTTGTCTTAGCAATTCACCCTTGAAGATGATCATAGACGAGATGGAAAGTACTTGAGAAAATAAAAAAAAAAAAAAAAAAAAAAAAAAAAAAAAAATCTATGGTGCCTTCCTTCATGAATTTAATAACAACATTAAAAGATTGCTCTGTGAACTTGAGAGGATTAAAATAAAAATAGACATAATATATCCAGATTATTCAACCAAACATATATATATATATATATATATATATATATATATATATATATATGGCTTGAAGATTGCATTTAAACATGAAACAGAGTGTCACCACTGGGTGCTGACCTCAGTGTGAGTATGCACACAAACACATATATTTACAGAATGGATTTATTTTCAATCCAAGTTTTTTATTACTTCAAGTATCCACTATAAAATTTGAAGTATGTAAAAGAACAAATGAATAAAAGACAAAAGGAAAACTTACCTTAACCAATGTATTTTGTCCTCTGAAGGACTTTATCAAGGTAAATGCAAGGAGTTGATGCAACAAGTATTTATATACAAGAGTGAAAATGTTATTGGTTTTGCAAAATTTTTAAATTGAGAAGCACTCAAATATTCATCAGGTTAGCTGAAAAGTCAAGCAATCTATGGAGGACACAAAGTGACACAATTCAATGCCTAATAAATGAAAATGAATAAGTGATGTTTTTGAAATATTTTTTTATGCAAATTCATATTTAAATTATTTTAGTTCGAAAGTAATTTGCGAGTTACATATTTTAAATAACATGAGGTTACTTGTTACAAAATAAAATCTTTGCATTTTGCCTTGATAAAGTCCCTGAAAGAATGAAATACATCAACTAAGTTTTCCTTTTGTTTTTATTCACATACATATGTGTAAAATATTTCATATATATATATATATATATATATATATATATATATATATATATATATATATATATATAATCCCTACATAAAGAAAGGAAATGAGCACTTTGATATCCTGCTATCTCAATCTGAGATCTAAGTTTTAAATCAATAAAAGAGAGGGGTAAATTTTAATTTTAGTTGGTTAACAGATTAAAGACAATAAATTGATGCCAATACACATTTTCAAGATGAATTTGCTGTTTTATTGTACTAAAGCATGAAGGAAGAATGAAAGTTTGAACACCTATTATTAAATGATACCCGTGATGGATTATGTAAATAGCTAGTCCATAAATGTACAAGTGGATATTGAAAAGTTCTCAGTTCAACTAAGAGGAAATATAATAATAATAATAATTTTGGGGTGGGCTCTTCTCCATGTGGGAACAAAGCAGAACATTACGACTAATACTAATAATTTTTTGTTTTATTTTCTTAATCATTTCCCTTCAAGCAAGGCAATAAAGTCATTAAGACGCAAAGGGCTACTAAGTGTTAGAGAATGAGGAGAAAAAAAACTATTAAGGTGAGAAAACAAAAGAACAGGAATTGAGAAGGCAGATGATAACGATTGACACTGCATTGAATTTTTTGAAGATCAAAATAGACTGGGAAACAAAAAGCCAGTTCCACAAGTGAGAAGTGTGATAGAAGAAACTATTAGCATAAAACTATATATGTTGGTCAATGATCCATTATGGGTAGGTCTATTGTATTACTCTAATAGTTATTGGGCAATAGTTATGCTCTAAATTATTCTAGGGGCTATTGACTAGAAATTATTCTTGTTAGTGTTTATGTGTGCATTCTGAGTTTGTTAATTTCTTTATTATTTACTTAATGTTTACTTATTGATTTGGTTTAATTTATTTTACTTTTTTATATTTATTTATTACTTATTTTTGTTCATTTTTAGTTTTCAATTTTTAAGTGATGTAGTAAAAATTTGTTTTTATGTCTGCATTTTGAAATGAGTTCTGATCATTTATTTAGTAATTTGTGTTAGTCTGGGAAAGTAATTATAGCTATTTTCTCTTCCAGACAGACTTTACAGTCCTTGGATTTATTTTTATTGGCTGATGCTGTTTTCCTTATCTGTATATGCTGAACAGTGGTGCATTATGGGTAGGTCTATTATTCTAATGGTTATTTGCGTGGGCAATAACGGTTATGTTTTAAATTATTCTAGGGGCTATTGACTAGAAATAATTGTGGTCTGAATGCTGTTTTGTAGCTATTTCATAGGGTTGTTTGTTTAACTATTTTACTCATTATTATTTATTACTTTATTTGATGTTGTTACGTTTACTTATATGTCCATCCCTAGTTTGTTAATTTCTTTATTATTTACTTAATTTGTTTACTATGTTTAATAGACCTACCCATAACACACGATTGACCAGCATATATAGTCAAGCCAAAACAACACACATGGCCTGAATAACTGTTGCCAAAAGTGTTTATCTCAATGTGAACTATATATTATATATATATATATATATATATATATATATATATATATATATAAATAAGACATTTGTAAATACAAAATCTTCTGAGAGAGAGGAGGCGCTTTCTCCCCATAATCTGCCAAAGACATTTGCCTCATTTCCTTTGCTTTAATTTCAATGTATAACTGACAATTTGAGTGGCAATATTGGATAAAACAAATGGTTGATTTTTTTTTTAAAACATTGTACAATTCTTTTCCTACAACTAGAAATATTTGTTAGTGCAGAAAAAAAAGTAATGCCATGGTAGAGGAAAGGAGTAATAAAACCCATCAGCAGATGTGAGGTAAGGAAAGCCGAAATCACCTTTGCTTACACTTACCATGTTTTAATGCAGTTGACACTTTTATGATGACAATTGCATTTTCCCTGCCAGAATTTATTGTATCACTAGATGCAATTGAATAAAAAGATTTGAGGTATTTCTTTAAACCATTAAAGGAATATCAAACATACACACAGATCATTAAAAAATGAAAGCAAATATAATAGCAGCTCATCAGCAAGTTCACTTTTGCCTTGTCAAACTGCGATAACTAGGATTATTCAAGTGGTATACAGGAGAGTTAAAATTAAACAGTTCCTTCACATTTAAGTATAACACAAGAAAAAAAAAAAAAGTTTTTTCTTTTTATTTACCTGTTGGTATATACCAGTCTTGAGCAAACTATGGCCCATTTGACTTTCTAAATTGCACACCTAATTTCATCAGGAAAATAGCATTTCTTAAAATTTTGTTTGTTTCATTTGCACTTGTTCACTCACACTTTCTCATACATAAACAATGATTAACTGCAATGTTTTTTGAACTTGTAAACTTCCAAAAGGTAACATTTTCATCATTTTAAACCATTGGTAATTTTCACTAAGGAAGATCAGACATGTAAATGTTAATAATTTTTCTCTAGAGAAGAAATAACATTTATCAGAAATTAATCACATTAAGAACTGTCATCTGTGCTAATATATTTCAATTTTTAATTAAAGGAAAATCTTTTCAAAAAAAAAAAAAAAAAAAAAAAAAAATCCCCCCATTTCTATAATAAAGGATTGATATTTCACACTATCCAATATGTGTGCACACTAAATGTGAAGACTATATGAAAAGGTTTGGCTATATTCAGCAAACAAACTCAACCTATATATTATATAAAAAATTCCAAAGAAACTGTTAAGTCAGTGAAACAGTGTAGGTCAAAAGAAAAAAAAAGAAACATAAATGAGAAACACAAGGAGAATGAATGGAGAGAAAAAAAAACAAAAAAAAACAAGTAACACTTTTTTTCTCATTTATTCCTTCTTACATGACAGAAAAGCTTAAAAACTATCAATAAATTGGAGTCAAGGAGAGAACAAGAAGGCCAAATGGTTTAATAAAGGATGATTCTGTAATCAGTACCACATGTTCCACTTAATTCAGAATATCATTTGTATGATTCAATTCCTAAAAGAAGACAGAGAGAGAAGACAGACAGAGAGAGAGAGAAGGAAGACAGACAGAGAGAGAGAGAAGGAAGACAGACAGAGAGAGAGAGAAGAAAGACAGACAGAGAGAGAGAGAGAGAGAAGACAGACAGACAGAGAGAGAGAGAGACAGAGACAGACAGAGAGAGAAGAAGAGAGAGAAGAGAAGACAGACAGAGAGAGAGAAGACAGACAGACAGAGAGAGAAAGACAGACAGAGAAGACAGACAGAGAGAGAAGACAGACAGACAGAGAGAGAAGACAGACAGACAGAGAGAGAAGACAGACAGACAGAGAGAGAAGACAGACAGACAGAGAGAAGACAGAGAAGACAGACAGAGAAGACAGACAGACAGACAGAGAAGACAGACAGACAGAGAAGACAGACAGACAGAGAAGACAGACAGACAGAGAAGACAGACAGAGAAGACAGACAGACAGAGAAGACAGACAGACAGAGAAGACAGACAGAGAAGACAGACAGACAGACAGAGAAGACAGACAGACAGAGAAGACAGACAGACAGAGAAGACAGACGGACAGAGAAGACAGACGGACAGAGAAGACAGACGGACAGAGAAGACAAGACAGAGAGAGGAGAAGACAGACAGAGAGAGGAGAAGACAGACAGAGAGAGGAGAAGACAGACAGAGAGAAGAGAGAGAGAGAGAGAAGACAGACAGAGAGAGAGAAGACAGACAGAGAGAGAAGAAGACAGACAGACAGAGAAGACAGACAGACAGACAGAGAAGACAGAGAAGACAGACAGACAGAGAAGAGAGACAGAGAAGACAGACAGAGACAGACAGAGAAGACAGACAGACAGAGACAGACAGACAGAGACGGACAGACAGACAGAGAGAGAAGAAGACAGACAGAGAGAAGAAGACAGACAGAGAAGACAGAGAAGACAGACAGACAGAGAAGAAGAAGACAGACAGACAGACAGACAGACAGACAGAGAAGACAGACAGACAGACAGAGAAGACAGACAGACAGACAGAGAAGACAGACAGACAGACAGAGAAGACAGACAGACAGACAGACAGAGAAGACAGACAGACAGACAGAGAAGAAGAAGAGACAGAGAAGAAGACAGACAGACAGAGAAGAGAAGAGAAGACAGACGGACAGAAGAAGAAGCGGAAGAGAGAAGAAGAAGAAAGAGAGAAGAAGAAGAAAGAGAGAAGAAGAAGAAAGAGAGAAGAAGAAGAAAGAGAGAAGAAGAAGAAAGAGAGAAGAAGAAGAAAGAGAGAAGAAGAAGAAAGAGAGAAGAAGAAGAAAGAGAGAAGAAGAAGAAAGAGAGAAGAAGAAGAAAGAGAGAAGAAGAAGAAAGAGAGAAGAAGAAGAAAGAGAGAAGAAGAAGAAAGAGAGAAGAAGAAGAAAGAAGAAGAAGAGAGAGAAGAAGAAGAAAGAGAGAAGAAGAAGAAAGAGAGAAGAAGAAGAAAGAGAGAAGAAATGAGAGAGAGAGGGAAAAGGCGGCACAGGAGGAGGTGAGGGGCAAAATAAAAGTACCCAGGACAAGAGAGAGGGGTGGCAGGAGGGATCCGGGGTAGGGAGAAAAGGGGATAGTGGGGGTGCAATCTGGAGGAAGGGATCCAAGGATGGGGAGAGAGAAAAAGAAAAGAGACTAAAGGAGGAGAGAAGTAAAAGATAGAAAACCGTTAATCTCAATCAGATTTATTTTCACTTTTAAGAAAGTGAAATATTAAATTAAAAATACAATGCCAATGATTAATAGTTTGTCATATTTAACAGTTTCCATCTTTAATCTCCTTCAGAAGTAAAATATTTTTCCATAAAATGCTATTCTCCCTGTTAATCTCCTCCTGGGGAAAAAAGTCTTTTTAAAAAAAAAAAAAAAGTTATCCTGATAAATCATTAAATCCATTAAGCCGGCCATACATACAAACTCACCTATAACGAGCCTTAATTATTTATGACAGTGCCTTGTTAACTCTGAATGGCTCTTGAGCCTTATATTGAGTGGACTTTAGGAGAAAAAAAAATCAATGTAGAGGTGACTGAATGAGGTGTGTCATATGAATGTACAAAGTGGTAAAAGTTAGGATAGATGATTGACCCTTGACTTGAAAATGTTAACATTGTCATGTTCAGGGAAGCATCTATGTGAGAGTATCTGCTCCACAAAGTAGCAGTTTTTGGGGAAAAATCTTTTCTGAATGGAACTTCCAGTTTACAGTTGGAACAGAGAGGAAATATAAGTCAGCTTTGTGGACATAGTATGACAATTCCAAGCTTATATATTTTGATATTATCTACCTAACAAAAGCTCAGAAACAGATCAGCCAAAACTGTGTGAACATGAACACAAAGAAAGAGTTCATTTATCCAAATACAATTTGTTCATTTGCATTATTACATATTATGTAATGTATTATTATTATTATATGATATATTATTTATAGTTGAAGTAAGGACTTCAATTTGTTATAAGTTTTTTTTAAGCCATTGTGTTCTCTAAACTTTTTAAGGTACCTGCCAATCGAAGTAACATTCAGAGAATTTAAAAATTAACCCTTTATTTAATCGACAAGCATAAATTGTTCTTGTTCTGCTGTTTAGACATATCACATCTTGTGTTTTGAGTTTTTTGAAATCTTGCTCGGTTATTGTTAATCCCATTTCAACATACAATTACTACCCAACCAAATTCCCAAACCAATATTTTAATCTTCCTGAAGCTAAAATTTGGAACTTTAAACAATGTTCTTATTACCTCCTCTGTTATTGCTACTGAAGCCTTAATTGTGAAGCTTGACACACACTGCCACTACTACTATACAACAGTTGAAATGGGATAATGATAAAGATGAAGACATTAGTCTGAATGTAAATAATGATAATTTGTCATCTTAGAAATTCAGACAGAAAATATGCTTAATTTCACTACTGGAGCTTAAAAATTGTCAAGCAAATTATATCCATCCAAAAACAAACTGCCATATGCTCTTTTAAAGTTAATCACAAAAACAAAAACAAAAAATCCAGAGCTATGGTAAAAGAAAAGCTAATCTATTTTTTTTTTTTTTAAGCATTTCACCCCAAGCCAGACAGGAAGCCACTGGGATGCAAGGGGTTACAGAAAATATAGAGAGAGATCAGATAGGAGTGATAGAAGAGGGTATGAGGAGAAGGGTAGTGGATAGATCAAGGCAACTGGAGATGTCGATTGACATTACAGTTGAATAGCTGGAGATTATAGCTCTCGGGGAAACTGGAATAGGGAAGGGAGTTCCACAGGCAAGAGGTGCGAGATGAAGCTATTAGAGTAGAAGAGACATTTAGGAGTTTCAACAGTGAAGGGGTGAGAGCGGGATACATCACCGGAGAAACAGAGCTGTACTAATACAGAGGACAGAGAGAGAGAAAGAGTACCGGGAACCCCTTCCTAAACAAGAAACAAGGTGTAAGCCTCTACTCATTTCCAAGAAAAGGGGGAGGAATGCTGACCGAGTAATATCATGAATACCATTATATTTATAGCAAATTGGCAACCAGTAGATATTAAAGAACCATTTCCCAGTCCCTGCAAGTCGTTCTTTAAGTCGTATACTTTATAGAATGAGAAGTGAAGGAGCTTCAGTTTACAAATAATTGACTTACAAAGTTGAGACTAAGAAAATTTTATTATCACGACTCATTAAAACAAACAGCAGATTTGTCTGAAGAACCCTGAGTCAGTTAAGGATATCAGGAAATCTTTCTTTTTTTTTCTTTTTGAAGAGAGAAGGAAATTATTGCTTTTAAGTCTTAACTTGAGTGTTACAAGCAACTTTCTTTTTTGAAAAAAAAAAAAAAAAAAAACTGAAGCTGAAGCAATAAAAGATAAGTATTTTTCTAATAAATCCCCCACCTAAGAATTTTAGCCAATCAATGGAAACTTGGTATAATACTCCAATGGATAACACTAACTGCTGTTATTGAGAAGTGGTTGTTGAAAATAATATAAAAAAAATATATAATTTTGACAAAGCAATAAAACAATTTTAATTCTAAATAGTCAAAAAAGGACAGCAATATTAAATAATTTTGCAATAACAACTGGTATATTTTCTGCCTAATTAATTTAGGATTTCTATTTATACAATTAACGGTACATATGAAAAAATTCTTTGGCAGCCATTAAAAGTTACCACCATCCTGACCATCAGAAGGTGACAGCCATATTTAAGTAATATTGCAATTGTATACAATTATCATGTAAAAAAGATTTCTGCTTTTTAAAATCATGAAAAAGTCAAAATATCCAAAGAAAGTTAATATAATCCTTACCATCAAAAAGTTACTTTACAAATGCATTGGTTTTATTTTCTGCAGGAGTAATCTAAGACTATGCTATGCTATACAATCTTAAGACTATGCTATACAATCTTAAGACTATGCTATACAATCTTAAGACTATGCTATACAATCTTAAGACTATGCTATACAACTGTTTATAACAGTATATATATGGATATACTGTTATAAACAATTAGAGAAATTGCTTTGCTTTTGCAATATTTTGAGGATGATGCAAACAGAAATATGAAAATAAAAAACTCATTCACTGCGTTTGTTAAATCAAATATTTATTACAGTACAAATGTATAAACCCAGAAAACTTCTGGAGTTTCTTTGCTGTAATTTAAAAACATTAAAAACTTTCCTCCATTGACTAGTATCCTCACCTTGAATGTTATAACATTTCAGCCATTGCACATTTGAACCTTCTTCAGTTGTCTATTGCTGCTGGTAAACTCTCTCTAGAAATCAAAGTACATAAGTTCAGTCTTTGAATCATAACGTACAAAAGTCAACAAAGATGATGAGATGTTACAAGAATGAATTAACTAATACAAGATTTCCTCTAACAGACAGCAGAATGAAAATAATCTATCCTCAGGGACAAGATTCAATTGAAAATTTTCACACTATGACAAAAAGTGAAACAAGGCCAGATGGTATTACGGTCAATACATTGTGACAATAACGACTAAGATGAAGATACAGACAAATCCAATTAAAAATGTCTGAGGATTGCTTCATAGTATAAAACTTGAAGTACAATGACATGAATGCTTTTGTATCTTTAGTTGAGGTTGGTTCTTTAATGAATTATTTTTTATCTTTCTTTTCTATGGTAGCTTAGGCCCAGTTGCTTTTATTTGTTGTCTTTTGTTGTTTACAAGGTTATTGTGTTTCTAATTTTATACAAACTATATAACAGTAAAGAAAGATCATCCACATATGCTTCTTATAATGTGTTGGACAGTTTTTGTCTGTTTTCTCTCTTGAAACTAAAGCCATTAAATGACGCTTGGAAAGGCTCATGATCAAACAAGACATTCATTGTCTGTTATATTTAACAATATTTGTTTGAATAATGATCTACTGTCCTTATACACTAAACTATACACTGAATTTTCAAACTTGCTTGTGTCCTTGTTCAATGAGAAATAAAATAAAGTTGCAATTTGGTGGGGGGGGATGTATTAGCGATGAAATCTAGTAGTTTGGGATTAGTTACAACAATTAGGGTTGTAGAGGCTTTGTAGGTGGCTTTTTATGAAAAAAAAAATAAAAAAATTAAAAAAAATGCAGTTTCCACAAAGCCATATACAAAACCTCTATAACTAATCATGGCAAACAACAAGCCTAAAAGTAGTAGATTTCATTAGTAATATAAAACATGTGCGAAAGGAGAAGAAAGAGAAAGGAGAAGAAAGAGAAAGGAGAAGAAAGAGAAAGGAGAAGAAAGAGAAAGGAGAAGAAAGAGAAAGGAGAAGAAAGAGAAAGGAGAAGAAAGAGAAAGGAGAAGAAAGAGAAAGGAGAAGAAAAGAAAGAGAAGAAAGAGAAAGGAGAAAGAAAAGAAAGAGAAAGGAGAAGAAAGAGAAAAGAAGAAAGAGAAAAGGAGAAGAAAGAGAAAGGAGAAGAAAGAGAAAGGAGAAGAAAGAGAAAGGAGAAGAAAGAGAAAGGAGAAGAAAGAGAAAGGGAGGAAAGAAGAAAGGAGAAGAAAGAGAAAGGAGAAGAAAGAGAAAGGAGAAGAAAGAGAAAGGAGAAGAAAGAGAAAGGAGAAGAAAGAGAAAGGAGAAGAAAGAGAAAGGAGAAGAAAGAGAAAGGAGAAGAAAGAGAAAGGAGAAGAAAGAGAAAGGAGAAGAAAGAGAAAGGAGAAGAAAGAGAAAGGAGAAGAAAGAGAAAGGAGAAGAAAGAGAAAGGAGAAGAAAGAGAAAGGAGAAAAAACAAAGAAATAAAAAAAAAATTCCCTCAAAAAGTACAACTTCATTTTATTTGTTATTGAGAAAGGACACATATGTCTGAAAATTTTTATTTTTAACATCTTTTCTCATCATGCTTCTATTAGATCTATAGGCTTAATAATTGTTCTGAGTAAATAAGATACCTCCAATAACACAAATGAACAAGGAAAGATGCCTTAAATAAAGAATTTAAAGTGAGTCAGAAGTATGTTGGAGTCAGTCGAGAAGAATTCTAATGTTAGTAGTCTAAGCATGACATGATATCATAACCACAAGGAGTGACTTATAACAATAATATACAAGAAATATTGATTTTTATCTCTCCAATTTCTTCCCTCCTATATATATATATATATATATATATATATATATAAAGAACACTCTTTCAATTTTTCTTTAGTTTATACCACTTAAAATGCATATTTCACTTCTATACATTACCAAGTCCATGGCTTTATGATGCAAAAAGCATTTTGATTTTACAAAAACATTTATTTTCAACATTCAAGGGCAAAACTCATGAAGTCTTTTGCCTGACAATTATTAATTGAATTTTGACCTGAAACGTTCAATTTATAACATTCAATCTATGGTTAATATTCAGCTCTGAATCACATACATACATCTTTACAAGGAAGGAGATTATAACACAAAGTATTTGTTGCATAAAATAAATGCTCATTTTTATCATTAAGCTGCGGACTTATTGTCAAAGCACTTAAGTCACTGGTGAATATTAATTAGACAGATCAAAATTCAGATAACTCCATGACATACTAAAAACTTATTGATTGTTCTCCATATAACTGAATTAAACACAGACACCTTCAATACAGACAGGTAAAAATAACTTAAGAATCATAAGAGTTAATTAATATTATTTTCAAATGATTAAACAAAAAGAGCATCAGCCTGGAGATTTTCATCTTCACAGCTGGTAAAGGTTTAGTCATAAATTATGTCAGTCATCATCTGTAGAAACTATAAGGATTTAAAAATAAAGTCAAAATAAAATCTCCAATCAACATCAATATTAATGATGGCGACGTTATGCCTATTCATCTTCCCACGGGGCCTCAGACAGAGGCCTACATCAAGTACCTTGAGGAGGGTCAAGAGGGTGGCTGCTGAAAGACCCTATGTATGGCAATAGAACTCTGCACAATGCCACACAAGTCGGAGAATCCAGTCATGACTAAGATAATTTCTGAAACTGTATCACCCCTTAAATCTGGCCACCCAACTCCCCAGACTGCAACCCCCTTTGATTATAATGTATGGGGCACATTTGAGAAAAAGACTAACAAAACTCCTTATATCGCCAAAAATGGACTGAAGACAAGGATTATGGCAGCATTCATCAACTTAAACAAGGAGACTGTCCAGAAGAGTTGCAGGAGATTCTAAAGTCATCTGGAGGCTGTGGTTGAAATCAATGGTGATTTTTATTGAATAGATTTACTCTTTAGTATTTGAAGATATTTTTGTGTAATTTTGGTATCTATATCTTTTAAAATGAGATGTTAGTGTTATTTTAATTTTTGTATAATTTAGACAAAATATCTATCAAACCCTCTGCATGTATATATATATATATATATATATATATATATATATATATATATATATATATATATATATATATATATATATATATTAAATAGAATGGACAACAATATTTTATCTTGATGGGACCCTTTTGGCCAACACTTTCTCAAAAGATGAATGTTAGCAAGCAGCCGGAAACAAAGATACGTTAGTAAATAACAAATGAGGAGAGAAAATTGGAACACAAAATAGATTTTAATTGTAAATAAATTAACGACTAAAAACGAAATACAAAGTTCCAAAAAGAGTATACCGTGAATTGAGGTCGTTCTCAACGGATTCTCCTCCAGTTCCTATCCCACGAACGCAGGTGTTCCTCAAGGCTCCATCCTAGGCCCCACTCTATTCCTTATCTACATAAATGACCTTTCTGACGCCGTAACTTCCCAAGGTGGCATCTACGCGGATGACACCACAATTTATTCCTGCCTCAAAAACAAATCTAGTCTCACTGACAAAACTCACCTTGCCGTGCATCTGAAAAGGACCTCCAATCGACAGAACAGGGACATGAATTCAACGCTCAAGACAAAACTGCTCTCTATTAATCACCACAGAGAGCCTTCCTTCCCTCCATTAGAATGACTGACGCCAACTTCGAGAGCAACTCTTCTGCGGCTTCTCGGTCTCACGTTGACTGCTGACCTGAGATGGAATAAATACATTGAGTCAATTGCCTCATCCACTGCGAGGAAAGTTGGCTCCCTGAGCCGCTTAGGAAGTTTTTTCTCCCTGAGTCGATCCTCCAGATATACAAATCCACACCGCCCTTGCATGGAGTATTGCTGCCATATGGTCTGGCCCCTTCTGTTTGCCTCTCTGGGTTCTTGATAGGCTCCAGAAGCGGATATGCAGTATGGTTGGCCCTGCCCTGGCGTCTCATCTACAGTCACTTTCTCACAAATGCACCATCGCCTCCCTCTGTCTGTTCTACAAATACTTCCATGGAAATTGCTCTGAGGAGCTGCATTCGCTGGTTCCCAGACGTCATGAGTTCCAGCGCCCTACGAGGCTGGCATCTCGCTCTCACCCCTTCACTGTCGAAACTCCTAAATGTAGCCGTCTCTTCTACTCTAATAGCTTCATGTCTCGCACCTCTCGCCTGTGGAACTCCCTTCCCTATTCCTGTTTCCCTGTGAGCTATAATCTCCAGCTATTCAAGTGTAATGTCAATCAACATCTCCAGTTGCCTTAATCTATCCACTACCCTCATCCTTTCTTCTATCACTCCTATCTGATCTTGCTATTTTCTGTAACCCCTTGCGTCCTAGTGGCTTCCCGCCTTGCTTGGGGTGAAATGCTTTAAAAAAAAAAAAAAAAAAAAAAAAAAGGGGGGAAAGTTACTCATAATTCCTTGATTATATTATTCGTAAGGAATAAATAAAATTTTCTTTTTGTTTACATAGGCTCAGCTGATGAATCTTAATATAAACAGCCTCAAGGACTATGAAATGGTGAACCAAGCGAGCACTATGTAAAATGGAAAAAAAATGCTTCAATTGGCAGCACAAACGGGATCGTCCAGTAAATGCTTAATCGTGTTCCAATTTTCCCTCCTCATTCATTATTTACTAATGTATCTTTGATTGTTTCCTGCTGCTCGCTAACATTCACCTTTTGAAAAAGGTGTTAGCCAAAAGGTGTTTCCTCAATGACGCCATTTTTTTAAATCTATTTTTTCTTCTCAGGGTACAATGTGTGTGTGTGTATATATATATATATATATATATATATATATATATATATATATATATATATATAGGTTAATTAATAAAACAAGGACAAATGTAAGGGTACCAATATAATCAGTACGATAAACATTTAGTAAATATTAATTATTAACCATTTGATAAAAATGAAGCACAGAAAGAAAAGTTTTAAGTTCAGAATTTTCAAACACGCCTGTATCTTTCAATGGAGCAACAGAGAAATGAGCATTACTCACTGAAAATATATATATATATATATATATATATATATATATATATATATAAATAAATTAAATAAATATTTTTCATTACAACATAGAAATTTCACTGTTTCGGGACAAAATTATTGTTCCCTTTTCAAGCAATATTCAATAAACTTTAAAAAAAAAAAAAAAAAAATTTTTATTATATATATATATATATATATATATATATATATATATATAATAAAAAAAAGAAAAACAGACCACTTTTAAGGTTCCATTATAAGAATTTATTTCACCAGAGCCCTTTTAAAGGACTCCAGATCATCAGATAGCACTACAAAAAATGAAACGAAAATTGATGGGTAGTGTAAGTTTTTGTAATTTAACAGAGAGTGTAATAGGCGTAGTTAGAGAGACATGGTAGAGTTTAGGGAGGGTTTTATTTAATATCTCTCTCAATCATACTTAGTATTGTGGGAGGAGGAGTGACCAGACCTTGACCTATTTAAACAGTTAAGTGATATATTGAAATGGGAAGGAAGAAGAGAGAAAAGAAAAGGAAAAAGAAAGAAGAGGGAGAGGGAAGTAAAGAGAAAGAGGGTGTAAATGGGTTTTGCATATCGAGGTGATGGGTGGTAAGTTTTAGCAATTTATGTAAAAAATTAAATATATATAAGAATGGATTTATTTTTTATTACTTCAACTGTGTTATTTTAGTGGACACTCATATTTGAAATAGATGGCCCATTTTTATTTGTTATTAAATGAGTCAGCTATTTCAAGTACAATGTATCCACTATAATAAGTTTGAAGTGATAAAAATGTCTGATTAAAAATAACTCCATTAATTCTTTAGAAATTGCTTTGTTTACATTCTGGATGTGAAGCTGACCAGATATGGGCTTTCAAGAAAAATAATTTGATTGAAGAGGATGTGCTTTCCTTAAAAAAAGGAAGATATAGCGTTGCTTAATTGTGACATTTTTCAAGGACAGTAAGTAAAATATATCAGATCAAACATTGGTTTCCACTACAAAGAGAAATACTGATTTGATCCCTCTCAGAGAACACATTTTCTTTAAGATTTCACGCATGCCCAAGCCAATATGCTTAATACACATTGTTTAAAAAATAAGAAAGCGTCTATTTCAAATATGAGTGTCCATTATGGTAATGTTTGAAATTATATATATATATATATATATATATATATATATATATATATATATATATATATATATATATTTTAATATGATACCATCATGACACAAAAATTACTGTTCTGAAACTTGACTCAAGTTAGAATAACATTCTAAAAATCACTTGAGAATGAAACTGCACTCTAAATTTTATGTTTAATATTGAAATTAAACTTTAGGACTTGAGTCAAGTTTCAAAACATAATTTCTCTGTCGCAATGGAATCATTTTTTTTTTTTAAATAATTATAATTTAAGCTCTGCTTCAGTATCAAACAGTTTTTTAAAAAAAACAAAAATACAAAAGAACTTTAGATCATTAATCTAACTGTTCTTTCCTATTATACCAATATATACATATACACGTGTGTGTGTGTGTGTGTGTTTACTATTTTTTACTTTAGTACAAGACCCAAGAGCCATTCAAGGTAGACGGTTATTAAATGAGGTGGATTATTTTTTTCCTGATTTTATATCAGTTTTTTTTTTTTTTCTTTCTTCCAGGGAAGGACTCCTTGGTTGGGCTGAGAACTTTCAGTATTCTCTTGTATGGGAAAGAGACGTAAGAGTCAAGATTTTATATACCAGTTTTAAGATTTCTATGAAAAAAATAAAGTCTCAATCCTGAAATAATCACTCAGTAAAGCAAGTTTTAAGTTTTTAATTAAACAGGATCTTATTACTTGCATGATGAGATACATTTTGCCAAAAATAAACAAAAAGACTAAGAAGGAAACCATATTCAGTGCTAAATTTATAAGTAGAGTAATTTGAGAAAACCTAATAAGACCCTGCAACTAAGCATTTTTTTTTTTTTTTTTTTTTACTTATTTCCAACAAGTGGTGAATGTATTGATGAAGAACAAATCAATTACGACAAGTATGAGACTCTTTTCTAAAACTTTTGAAGACTTCTGGTAAAGCACAATCCATTATAAATTTTGCTCTCACTTAAGTATTTCAAACAGAAAGTAGTAAATAAAACAAAGTATTAAAAAGAAAAAGAGGTGGGGGGGGAGAGAAATTCTTTTTACTAATGTTAAAGGCAGAATGAAAATCCGAGTTTTTTTTCAACAGCTCACTTTATAAACATTCCAGGTGAGGGTGAATAAGCTGCATCATTTTCAAGACATGCAAGAAATCTGGGATACTTAAAAAAAATTTTTAAAAAAATTTCAAGTAGCAATAAACAAAATTTGGAATATGTATAATCATTTGACTTGACATGCGAAGATCTAGTTCCTTCTAAAGTCTACTTCAAATTCATACTTTTAATGTCTTCATCTGAACTCTGAAATTTTATTCACTAATAATTCTCTCAGTCTCTCTCTCTCATAATAGGAATAGATAGGTTTGCCTATCATCCAGTTCACACTCCTTCCCAGTCTTTTGAAAAGGAACAGAAGTTTATATCCCTTGATTCCTGCTTAGGATCGGCTTTCCAGTTCCTTCTAAAGTCTGTTCATTCTCTTGTGTTTTCATCATTGACCGTTATCTTTCCTGCATAGCCCCATGAACTTTACCTCTTGACTTTTCTTTCACTCATACAACACCACACAGTAAGCCCCTAGCTTGAGCGAGAGTCAGGCCTCGTACTGGGTGAACATTAGTATTAAAAAAAAAAAAATAAAAAAAAAAAATTGTTTTCTATAAAAGAGAACCCTTGTCAGCAATATACAGTGATGTTTCGAGTTAAGTCATTGTCTTATATAAATTAAGTGACTGAAGTAGAGATGCCAGGTCAGGACCAATATTACCGATTCTTTCAATTTTAATAAGAATCTCTAAATATATAGCAGGAGTACCAAACTGTGGAAGCAATATTCAAAGCATGGACAAATGGTAAATTTACAGATATGCAAGATAGATTCTGGCGGAAAAAAAAATTGTCTAGAACAGTGTAAACCAATTTTACTAGCAGCAATTGATTCAATATGCTTTTTCCAATTCATGTCAGCTGAAAATGTCAGCCCAAGAAGCCGCAAAGAGTCATTCTCCTGGAAGTTAGCATCAGCCATGTTGACAGACAGCAAAAAGATCATTGTTTTATTTATATATATATATATATATATATATCCTGTCCAATTTGTAATAAAAGTATTTAGGAAGAGGTCTGAATAAATTAGACATGTGAAATCTTAGAATATCAATGTAGAATCTAGTAAGCAATCAAAATGAAGAACTGTGATATCTTTAACAGAAGGTATAAATCCCTTAGAGAGCTTTAGAGGTAATGTATATCACACAAAATTTATAGGTTACTTATACATGTTTCACCAATTTCATTTACATTAGTTACATGCAAACTGTTGTTGTTATCACGTTTTTGCCATTGTGCCCTCCAGCCTTCATGAGGTATATGGTGATCCAGATAATGTACAAGTAATTTCCAACTAAAATTCCCTGTAGGTTACCTGGATTGGTATTCACCTGATGAAGGCCAGAGGTCACAGTGATCAAAATGTTGTGATAATAACAATGAAGATGAAGATAACAGTCTGCATGTAAATAGTGTAAATAATGCTAACTCCTCATCCCAGAAATTCTGGCAGAAGGCAATCGGGTGATAATGATGAGGACAATAGTCTGCATATAAATAATGTAAACAATGATAATCCTTCATCACAGAAATTCAGATAAATTTATTTTATTCAATTTTCTTTTACTCTATAACGATAATTCATATTTATTTTTAATTTTCTATCATACTTAAATTTGTACACAGTAATAGGTTTTGTATATGATTTTAATCTAATAGATATTGTATGTTAATGTATTAGAATAAGTCATACTTGATTAACAAGTCAACAGCCATTGTCCTGTATATATGTATGTCATGGTAATTCAACAGATGTGCTAGTCTTGTTAACCAATGCTACTGAATAGTGAGTTTGATTCTCACTGAGTGTCTCATACTTGTAGATTGATATTGTATTTATTTGATAATTTCCCCCCACATTGCACAACGATGTGCATTGATCTCTTTAATTTTGGTGTTTAAGATTTTCATATACGGTTGCTGCTCAAGCAACGCCACCCATTCTTCTTGTATGCATTAATGAAGTGCCATTATAAATCACACCATTTATTATAAACAATTCACTTGTACATATTATACTTTTTTTTTTTTAATATTTGTTTTTAATCATGAAGCATATTTAAATTTGTACATTATTCATTGTGTATATAATTTTAATCAAATATATTTTCATGGCAGGCATAAATGATTTATTGCAAAGTTTACGTAATAAAGTAAATTGTCAATGAAATAGTTATTTTATGCGACTGTGTTAGAAATAGTCATACACGATTAACAAGTCGACAGTCATCATCGTGTGTGTGTGTTTTTTCTCATAGGAAACATCTGGATGGCCTCTATACTCTACAAGCACAGAGACTATTCAGTTAACAAAAAAAACATTAAAAGAGGTGCTGAAAAGTTATCTGCTCAACCCACTTCCCAAAATTTGATCAAATGACTAAATATCAGAATTTCTTTTTTTTCTTTGGAGAGTGAGGGATTCCCAGCCTTGCCCTCCCCATCTTACCCCCATATTATTATTATTATTATTATTTAGCTACTCATGTGTAAAGGGTTTGCTTCGCAACCCATGGTGAACTTCTGGAAGTATTTATCAAGCAATAATTGCTTAAGCAGACAACACACACTTTTCCTATATAGTAGAAAGAGAAAGGTTAGAATCGTGTGTGTGTGTGCGCAAACTGCTGAACTGATTTTAAATTGTGGAAACGCATTTATTTATTTTAATGTTTTTTTTTTTTTTTTTCTTACTTTTTCAAGTGAAAAGCAAAAAAACAATAAATCTGTCTCAAAAAATGTGTAAGAAAAAAAAAATTAATACCATTCTCAATTGATGGGGCAGGTCATGTGCAACGTGAAAATTAAATTTTATATATATATATATATATATATATATATATATATATATGTATATAAACAAAGTTGTTTTTTTTTTCTTTTGGTTGTTTGTTTTTTAAGAAAAAGAAATTAAGTTGAAATTATTTTCCTGTGCGTGAAATAGAAAAGAATTCCAATTTGTATAATCAAGAAAGAAAAAAAAAAAGCTATCTATTTTATTTATTCTTGCTAAAGCAATTTGAGAGTCTGTCATAAAATAACAGTTACCAGGAGAATCTTACTAATGTAATGACTTCCAGTTTACAGGGAATATGCTACTATGCCAAAAATCTAAACAAAACAAGTATAACTTTAGGGTCTGTTTGATAGGTAAGATAATTGCACACACACCAACAGCTGGTGTTCAAGCCTAAGTATTTAAAAAATGCTGATTTTCAAGGTTAGCAAGTTATCTTTTCCTGAAAGACTGGGTACACCAATCTTTATCCTCCCCTAACATTTACTCCATTTGCTGTACTCAGCTAATCTGAGAAAATATCTTAATCAAAATCTCTTCTAACCAAACATGCAACATTCTTGAACTCGCATGCCTGTTGGGAAAGGAACTTTTATCAGACCGCCCTCGTTTCTTTTTCCTATTAAGACACATAACCAACAAGTCTATAGAAAAAGGGGTGGCAATGGGAAAAGACTTGGATAAAAAAAATCAAAAAAAATCATTCATTAAAAGAAATTAGTTATGGCATTGATAGCGGCTCAGATTGAGGAATCAGAGATCCAAGTTCAAATTCCAGTCAAATCCATTACATCCAGTTACATGCTAATACCTTTGACAAAGGTATGAATCCTCTTCTCCCCCAGCTATGGGTTAAATAGCAGAAGAGACCAGGTTCTATCGCCATGGGTGGCAATTGGTGTACCGCAGAAAGAAATGGCAACCTACTGTGGGAAAAAATCTGCCTCGTTAGTCATGTATTGAAAGATACATGATCAACTAAGTGTTTATCACGCATGGCACATAACTGACTGACTGACGTGCTAATACATTTGGGAAAGGTATGAATCCTCTTCTCCACCCCACCCAGCTATGGGTAAATAGGAGGACAGTCCGGGTTCTGTAGCCTTGGATGGCAACTGATCTACTGCAGAAATAAATGGCTACCTACTGCAGGAAAAAAAGATCTGCCTCATCAGTCATGTATCAAATGATCACCTAAGTGTGTATCACACATGGCATATAACTGACTGACCCTTTGGAAAGGGTATGTATCCTTCTCTTCTCCCCCACCCCCTGCTATGGGTAAATAGCAGGACAGACCGGATTCTGTAGCATTGAATGGCAACTGGTCTACTGCAGAAAAAAAAAATGGCAACCTACTGCAGAAAAAAAAAATGGCAACCTACTGCAGAAAAAAAAAAAATCTGCCTCGTCAGTCATGTATCAAAAGATACATGATCGCCTAAGCAAGTATCACACACAGCACATGACTGACTGACATGGCATTGAATGTATTAAAACTAAGAAAATTGAAAGAAAAACAATTGTTAACTGAATCAAATTGTTTATGATATTCCCAAATGACACAATAAGAGAGCATTAAAAATGATTTGTAGAAAAATCATGTACAAGGAAGAAAACAAAATTGTAAACTTCTTTATACATTTAATGAACAACTCTTATATTTACTATATAACCAAGAAATATTCTTGTATTTCAGTATAATACATACAGCCACCCAATTTAACTATATTGCATACATATTCAATATGCATTTCTATTGTCAATGGTTTGGTTTGTTTTACGGTATATCAACCTCAATGGGTTATTTAATGCCAACAAGATTTATATTCCTGATATTTTTTTTTTTTTTTTTTTATTGCTAGTATTTTTTTTTTTTTTTCAAAACATATTATGGGTAATAATTTTTTAAAAAAATGTATTGCTGGTATTAAAACCTATTTTTACACTTTCATAGTGTTTTGCCCCCAGTTTGTTGGGGTGGGGTGTAACTATTTGCCCATAGCTGGAACCCTAACAGGTGCTACCACCCTGGGTCAGGGTGGACCTGGAAACATCAGCAAGTAAGAGATGGCTTGATGCTCATAAAAACCTCTTGATCAGAGGCCTTGCTGTTGGATGTAGTTTATCATCATACTCAGGACTGTCTATTGTAAAATGTATTTTCATAGTAAATGTGTGTGTGCAAAATAGTAAAATTAATTAAGAAATGTAAGTGCAACTACCAGTTCAACACTTAGGTGATCTTAAGTTACATGGTAAAACTTTGGAGATGAATTTCCATGGCATACAAATATGTTCATGATCATTTAGTTAAGACAGTGATTTCCAAACTGTTTTTTCCTCTGGACCGCATTTTCAGAATTAAAATTTGCTTGCACCTTACCAAATTTTAAATGATAAAAAATACATTTAAAAATAAAAAAAACAGAGAGAGAGAGAGAAAGAGAGAGAGTGTCAATGGTAGATAACTGCGAGACTTCGAAGACAGAACATTATCATTGATAACTCTCTCCTCCAATTTGTGGATCCTAGTTACTATATTCTTAATACTGGATATAATGCAAAAATATCACAATGAAAAAATCAGTTAATAATTATAACTATTTAAACTGGAACTCATGCATATAATTACAAGTAATCCATAATAATATTTTAAATTCTGAAATCATATTTATTTTTGGAACAAATTCTTTGAAAATGTTTCTAAATCTTTGTCTTTCAAATATTCTGCCTCACTTGCTATCCTCTTCCACTGCACCTATGAGGTGCATCACACCATTTGGGGATCAGTGAGTTAGGAGGAGAGCAACCACTTATCACACCTACACTTGGAAAGTCAGAATGACTTTTTATTTAATATTCAGTCCTGTTGAGAAAATTCTAACATTCAAAACTTATCTCCAAGGCAAAATTCACACCTCCCAGATCCAGATTTAAATGAAAATCCTTTTCTTACCATTTCTGGATTACCCCTGCTTTTGTCTTTCAACATCCATAAATATATACGAGTCAAAAATTATGCGCACTCATAACACAGATGTTACAGTGAAAGTATAAATCTTTTTTACTTACTCTCGCATGATGTAATTATTTGCACTATTTATATTCAGGCTATTGTCCTCATCTATGTTTTGACTGTTGTGCCTTCCAGCCTTCCTCAAGTGTATATTGATCTGGTTTTCTACAGGGAATTTTGAACTGAACCCTTTATTTAATCTACGAGGGTAGATTGCTATCATTCCACTGCCCATGTCTAGGGATATTGTAGTTCTTATTTATAGTACAGCTCAGTTATTTCTTGCCTGTTTCCACTGAGACCAAGTACACACTACCTGAGCCAGGGATTGAATTCACAACCACTATGTCACAAAATTCACAAACCAAAATTAACCAGGTCAGTTTTAAGGCCCCAAGTTCACTACAGCAAATTATCCTATGGGACAATGGCTTCATGGATTAAAGTGTTGGTTGGTGAATTTGTTGACATAGTGGTTGTGTTTTCCATCCCTGGGTCGGGCAGTGTATACTTGGACTAAGAAGAAAATGAGCAAGCAATAAGTGAGCTGTAACATAAATAAGAACTATACACTATCCCTTGACATGGGCAGTGTAACTATTAATGTAAATAATGATAGCACCTTATCCCAGAAATTCAGAGGGAAAATATATAGTGTAATACTATTAGTATATTGCCTTCTCAAAGAAATTTTGTACATATACTATCTCTGTTTCCAAGGCCTTCAGAAACACCAATAAAAAGATATCTGGTTCCCTTCTTATCTTTATAGTTGCCTGGAAGACTATATTAGAAGTTATATATTTCCCCTCCAAAGGGCAGCTGTCTCAATTTCTGTATTTGCAAGAAGCAGTTGGATTCATATAACATGCACAGTGCCTTCATATTTTTATTAGCCAGATTACATTGTTCATGCAACAACAGCTCAAGTTCATTGTGCATATATGAAATTTATGGAATTTACTAAAAGGGAAGTATTTATCAATAAGCTTAAAAAATATACTTTCTACAATTTGACACTTTATAGCAAAATATGCACTGAAAAACCAAGAAAATGATCTGAAATGTAGAAAAAATAAATAATCCTTAAAGAACATTTGTTGGTCTTTAACCAAACTCCTATGTGTATGTGTGTATTTATGATAGATCAAAAATATACATATATATTTGGCCCAAGTTCTTATTGTGCTAGAGTGTGCCAAATCTTGATAAAACAAAATGGATACTTCTTTCTACAAATGTAATAATGTTCTAACTGCATTCAGACAAAGAGAGTCATTTTGTTAAGTGGGATAATGAAAGAAAATTGACCCCTATCTAAAGAATAAAAGTCGCCTTTAAAAAAAATTAAAAAAAATAAAAAATAAAATAAAATCAAAGATAGCATTTAAGAATTTTGCAAAATAAAAATTCTTGGAGAAAGTAAAGAGGATTTGCAAGCCCTAAAAAAAAAAAAATTCTATCTTTGAATGCCAGTAAATTTTAAAATGAATAAATCCAAAAGCTGGCAAGTAATTATGAAACTTAACTGATGCCAATAAGACTTGCTTCAGCCAACCAAACATCAAAGAATGAAACAAAAGATAAAAACTGATGCACTGCGTCATTAAAATACAATCATTATATTCTGTTTACAATAGATTTAATATTGGCTTATAGCCATATCATGTTGAAACACTGGTTCCTTGTATGATCACCAAAGTTAAGTAATGTCGAGCCTGGTCAGTACCTAAATGGGTGACCACTTGGAAATACCAGGTGCTGTAAGTTTGGATGTGCTGGTGGTGTAATGGATAATGGCTCGGAATTGTTAATTGGAGAGCAAAGTTCCAATTCCACTTGGGTTCATTATATCCACTAATGCATACTCTTGGAAAAGGTATGAATCTGCCTCTTTTCCCACTAGCTATGAATTAATTGATAAGACTTGTATCACTAAATCATTATTATCTATTTATAAAAATAAAATAAAATAGATAAAAATTTTTACAATCTAAAAAGATTTTCTGGCTTTAAATAAACTAAAAAGGGTAGATAGGCCACAGAAAATGAATGAATCAAAGGAATACTGATTTGCTACACAGGCATGTCTTTTGCATTCATTTACATTATCTAGAATATAAATGCGTAGAAACAATTGTGGTCACAAAGTGAGGGATCAGTTTATATATTGATTGTGATATAGGTTTGATCTTCCACTTTATATCCACATATAATTTCTTGTTTTTCAAATTCCGATTAGGTATGAGCCCATCTCTTCTCCTCTAGGGTAATTACTAAGATTTGTATCACTAAACTATTATTATCTCAAAAAAAAAAAAAAAAAAAAAAAAAAAAAATACAATAAACTGTAAAGGGTTGATAAAAAAAAAAAAAAAAAAAAAAAAGATTTATTATAAAAACATTTTTCTTGAAGTAGAAATTTTTCCACTTTAGCAACTAATTACACCAACTTACAAAAGTCAATTAATTTTTTTTTTTTTTATTCTAAGATACCATCATGTGATAGGGTAATGAATTTGGGTAAAAGTCACAACGATCAAGATAGGAGATAAGTAAAATTAAGAGGGAGTAGCTTAGAAGAAAACTTGAGATATTTTTATACACAGTCTAAAATTATTAATTAATGTAAAAATCATGTGCAAAATGCAATTAAAAAAGAATCACCTTATTTACAAGTTGTAAGTCAATCTTAATTTCTGCACTGGAGCCAAATAATATTTGTCAGAAAATAATTTTTGCTCTTTGGCAATGAAGAGAACCAAGACAAGTGACTATCATATTTTCTTCACAACATAAAAATGGAGAGAGACAGGCAGAGATAGATAGAGAGAGACAGGCAGAGATAGATACAGAGAGAGACAGGCAGAGATAGATACAGAGAGAGACAGGCAGAGATAGATACAGAGAGAGACAGGCAGAGATAGAGAGAGACAGAGAGACAGGCAGAGAGACAGAGAGACAGGCAGAGAGACAGAGAGACAGGCAGAGAGACAGAGAGACAGGCAGAGAGACAGAGAGACAGGCAGAGATAGAGAGAGACAGGCAGAGATAGAGAGAGACAGGCAGAGATAGAGAGAGACAGGCAGAGATAGAGAGAGACAGGCAGAGATAGAGAGAGACAGGCAGAGATAGAGATAGATAGATAGAGATAGATAGATAGAGAGATAGATAGAGATAGAGATAGATAGATAGAGATAGATAGATAGAGATAGATAGATAGATAGAGATAGATAGATAGAGATAGATAGATAGATAGAGATAGATAGATAGAGATAGATAGATAGAGATAGATAGATAGAGATAGATAGATAGAGATAGATAGATAGAGATAGATAGATAGAGAGAGATGGAGAGGAGAGAGAGAGAGAGGGATGGAGAGAGAGAGAGAGAGATAGGGGGAGAGAGAGAGAGATGGGGAGAGGGGAGAGAGAGATAGAGAGAGATAGAGAGAGAGAAGAGAGAGAGACAGATAGAGAGAGAGAGAGAGATAGAGAGATAGAAGAGAGGCAGAGAGATAGAGAGAGAGATAGAGAGAGGCAGAGAGAGAGAGAGGAGAGAGAGAGAACAGAGGCAGAGAGAGAGAGAGAGAGAGAGAGAGAGAGACAGGCAGAGAGAGAGAGACAGGCAGGAGAGAGAGAGAGAGAGAACAGGCAGAGAGAGAGAGAGAGGCAGGCAGAGAGAGAGAGAGAGAGAGGCAGGCAGAGAGAGAGAGAGAGAGAGGCAGGCAGAGAGAGAGAGAGAGAGAGAGGCAGGCAGAGAGAGAGAAACAGGCAGAGAGAGAGAGAGAAACAGGCAGAGAGAGAGAGAGAAACAGGCAGAGAGAGAGAAACAGGCAGAGAGAGAGAAACAGGCAGAGAGAGAAAACAGAAGAGAGAGCAGAGAGAGAGAAACAGGCAGACAGAGAGAGACAGAGAGAGAGAGAGAGACAGAGAGAGAGAGAGAGAGAGAGACAGAGAGAGAGAGAGAGAGAGAGAGAGAGAGAGAGAGAGAGAGAGACAGAGAGAGAGAGAGAGAGAGAGAGAGAGAGAGAGAGAGACAGAGAGAGAGAGAGAGAGAGAGAGAGAGAGAGAGAGAGACAGAGAGAGACAGAGAGACAGAGACAGAGAGAGACAGAGACAGAGAGAGACAGACAGAGAGAGAGAGACAAGTATTGATTAACCTTTACCATGCTAATTTCTTTCTAGAATTGTCTGCCCTGCCACTGCATACTTTTTTTTGAGGGTGCAAAAACATGAACACCTACTGTTTTAAAATTGTTATAACTTTCATTGTATTGTGTGCTTATATATTTTAATTTTTGTAAACTAATAAAAGAATGAATGCATTACGTTTTGCATGCATGTTTTCAAGTTGAAAACAAGAAAAATTGAAATGTGAAATAAAAAAACAAATACACTTAAAAAATACATAATTCAACATACTCCTTGTGGAGTTCTGGGTATGCAAGGAGAAGCAAAATCGCTAACAAGGTTTTCATTGTCAAAAAGTGACATGTTTCCTAATGTTTACATACACGAAGACACTAACATTTGTTTGCTTCTTCTTTCACCTCACTCATATTTATGTCTCATTGATGAATAAAGTTATTTCATTGTTTATAAATAGACAAAATAATTCATCTTCAGAAAGGCTATCAGGTATATCGATGGTTGCCAGTAGCTTCCATAAAATTAGTCAGGCATCAATGATAGTATCTGCTAGTGGTCATCATTTTCCTCCAGTCACTAGCATGCTTATCATCTTCAACCACTTCACCATCAATATCCACTTGAATAAAGCCTTCAAAATCATCATTGGAGTCCTAATCAAAGAGGAAACTCTTCAATAAAGGCTTTGTTGGATATCGATGCCACAATTTTTGTTTACAAAAAATCATGAAAAAAATTAATGTGGGTTTAATCAGTGCTACACCATGTGTAGAGTCTGGAAGAATTCAAAATGACAGTGGAAAAAGGAAGTTTAACCTTGTTCCAAAGCAGTAGGAGGAGATTTCCAGCTTAAAATGCCAGAAATAACAGTTGACAAGTGTTTATTTATAGCAACTATCTCAAGGTAACAGAATGCACCTAGAGTAGCAAAGGGAGATAATTCGCCTGCAGCATGGTAAAGGTTAATCATAAGTTGATTAGGGTTTTTAAAATATTCTATGCCAGATTATCAGTGTCTGTTATATACCAGTTTGTACATGTGTGTTGCATAACAGGGATCAGTGAGGTGGGGGGGGGGGTACAAGCAATATTTGTCTTTTCCCATCTTCCTACCATTAATCTAAGGGAAAAAGAACAAAGTTCAGTAAAAGCATAAACAAGAGGCATTACTAACAAACACAAACTCTAATACTTGAAAAACCAGAAATCTTTGTAATATAAATATCGACAACCAGCATGTCATGCTATAAAATATTTAATACCCTAGATAAGAATACAGAAATAATTAAAAGAGAAAAAGGCCACCATGTTTAAGCTAAAAATATTTACCACTGAAAAAGAAAAGTCATCATTAAGAAGGACAATTTTAAAAATGACAATTGCTAAATGATAAAGAAAAACAAAGTACAAGCAATGAAGCATTAACTCCAAATATTTTTTAACCCTCAATATTTTTAGAAATGAAGCCATAAAATGCAAACAGTATTTGTATTGATTCTTATTTTTCTATATAAATCTCTGTTCTGACTCAATTCCAGCATATTCAAATATACAAAAAGATATTTCTCTCACTAAAAGGTCAAAGCTGTTCAGGTTTTACTTATACCAAAGTAAATTTTACACATTTTTCTGTACATCAAAATGCTTTGAAGATTTCAGACTCTTAGTTAAAAAAACAAAAAACTGAAGAGGAAAAAAACAGTCAAGAAATGACGAGTGTTGGCAACAAAGAACAAATGACTTACCAGTTAAATAACAATAATTCCACATCACAGTCAAGAAAAAAAGAGCTGACCAGAAAACAATTTTTTTTAATCATTTCACCCCAAACGAAGCAATAAAGCAACTAAGATAGGTTACTAAATATGAAAGTATATAAGAAAAACATTAAGGAGAGAGAACAAAAGAATATGAATTAAGGAAACTGAAGATAACTATTTAAATTTTTAAAGATCAAAGTTGACTGTAAAGCAAGAAGTCAAAAGAGTTTTACAATCCAAAAGTGCAAGAGAAGAAACTGTTAGCATAGAACTTACAGTTGCATATAGCAAATTCAACTGTAAAATGATGAGACCTAGTTGCTAATCTAGTACTGCACTTAATCCTTTGAGCCCTGTACTCCTGAACAATTTTAACCCTTCTGCCTGAGCTCCCGAGTCAAAATTCACAAGTAATTGGTATGTAATATTTCACAGTAGATATAAAAATAGTTACAAGTGTCTACCACTGTTCAAACCATTGGCTAGGCATTACGTCATTTTTCTCTACCACTGTTCAAATCGGTGGCTAGGCATTACATCATTTTTCTCTATCACCAGTAAAGTAGTGGTCAGGGGTCAAGGGGTTAAATTCATAAAGTCAAGGTACCAAAGAGGAAAGCTGATCAGAACAAATACCATGAAAGTATTTATAGAAAAGACACAGGGAAGCTATGTTATAGAAGTGAGAAAGTGACTGTAGTTGAGATGTCAGGACAGATAACATTGCAGATTCTCCTTTAGATTTTATCAATAATCTCTAAATGTATAGCAGAAACACTAGACAAGATGTGGCAACAATATTCAATGCAGAGACAAATGACAGACTTAGGTTCTAGCAATAAATACTTTCTAGCACAATACTGAACAGACTTCTCTAGCAGTAGAATCAGCAATCAATTCAATAGTTTTTCCACTTCATGTCATTTATCATATTAAACTTTTATCACGTTTTTGTCTTTTCCTTTGTTATTTTTTTCATTAGTGATCTGATTAAAAACAAAATTAACACAACAACTTACACAGTACTTATTTTGATTAACTATATTACTGAGAATGATTAATTTGCTACTTATGTAAATGTTTAAGTTTTAGTTGTCATAGATATAAGTGACAGATAAAAATAGAAAAGCACTGTTGATAATTTATGGATAATTTGTTTATATAATGAACTATTATTCATGTCATGTGGCAATTTCAAATAAAAATGATTCACTAAAAATAAGGAACTAAGTAATCGTTTTAAATTCTCTGAATACCAGTGCCTATGTCAGTTTGAATCTTAGAAGGAATCATGGCAAAAACACCCCCCTTCTCCAAATCTATAGACAAAACATACAAGATACATGCTGGGATTTCTTCCAAGCCTATAAGCGTCTTGAAGTCAGTACGCTGCAATCACTTGTCTGTATCCCCTTTTGTGTGTTAATACTATCCTTAGTTTGTGAACCTTTTTGCCTTATTACTGTTGTTTTTGCCTACTTTTGTCTTGCATTTATTGTTTGCTTCATATTATTTTTGCCTTGTTCTTTTCCTTCTCTTGTTATTGTTTATTGCAAACTTTGACAATTCTGTTTGTTGGACATTTCTGCCAATTACATTTAACCATGACCAATTACTCTACAGCCTAAAATTAAAGGAATAATTCTGTGACTAAAATATCTATTCTGGATTTCAGTTGGCATGTGATAGATCCATTACACCATTGTCCTTCTGTTTGACTAAAAGATCAAATTAACCTGGAAATAAGTTCAGAATTTTTTTAATTACTAATAATCACTAATCATTTTCAATAATATTAATGCACTGACCTCACTTGATCCATT
Source organism: Acanthosepion pharaonis (assembly GCA_903632075.3). Taxonomy (NCBI): domain Eukaryota; kingdom Metazoa; phylum Mollusca; class Cephalopoda; order Sepiida; family Sepiidae; genus Acanthosepion; species Acanthosepion pharaonis. Next base: position 846,805 of record CAHIKZ030005012.1, read on the forward strand.
GCCATTAACTGTAAAACACTGTATTAATTAACAAAATCAAAATTAAAAATCTGGTATTAATAATTGTAATAAAAATGCCATGTCAATCGCCATCTTTTATCTTTCTGAAACCAGTTCTTTCTATTGTCTTTTCTCCTTGTTAATATTTTCTCACTTTCATTCTCAATAATCACTTTGTGGCATTAATGCATTGCTTGGGATGAAATGATTTTTTTTTTTTTAAATTAAAATTTAGGAAAAAAAAAAAAAAAAAATTATTAAAATGGTAGATCACTGTCAAACAGAAAATGCATTCCTTGTAATTTTTTTTTTTTTTAATGGTACCCCTTTAAGTGAAAATGTTGTGTACCATGTCCCTTCAGAATGTTGGTGATCATAGCTCTCCACAACTTCCTGCCCTTTGTAACTTAGTAAATTTTATCTTACACAAGCTCATTAGGTAGATTATACACTGCTTTCCTCTTTCAATATGCCCTGTGAGTATCAAATTTTATAAGCCCTCTTTCCTCATTATGTGCCCCAGAAATTTCAACAATCTTTCTTATATTAAATACATGTTTCTTTTTTGTTTTTTCATTTTCTTTAAAATATTGTTGCTTGCATGTTCAGTCCATGGTATTCTCAGCATCCTTCTGTAGAACCTCATTCATGTTGCCTCAAGTTTCTCCATCTCCAAGATGGTACAGCATTCACTGCTATATAGGAGGACTGATATTATGTAACAGTTCAGTACCCTTTCTTTTTTTCTAATGAAATTCTCCTGTTTCTTAATACTTTGCTTAGCTTTTGGAAGGCATCTTTTGCCATCCCAATGCACCTTCAGATTTCAGTATTGCACTTTCTGTCCTCTGTTAAATCACTACCCAGATAGTTAAATTGTTGTGCTTGCTTTATTCTGGTATCTTCAATTTGTAATTTGCATGTTGAGCTGTTCCTTTTACTGACAACCATACATTGTCTTCTTACAATCGATGTTTAATCCTTTCTTGTTGCTTTCCTTTACTTAGACATAAAAAAAAAAAATCCCAACAGCTACATTTTATTGAGAAAATTGACTATGCTTTCATTTTAGTGTGCATATAAGATACATGCAAATGATATTAACTAGCAGCTTTAAAATGGTAATTTTCAAAACACCTACAGTTTTCAAGAAAACATCTGAACAAGCCTCTTATTGATCATTCATATCCTTCTAGATTCTAATTAGAAATGGCAGGCTTCTCATACCTGCAAGTTGAAATAAGCTCAGCACTGGACCTCAATATAAGCTCTTTGAATTTTTCCTAAGTAGGTTGATTTTTGAATTGCCAGGGGGTACTTCAACATAGTGTAAATGTTAACAAGCTTGTATGAAGAGATAAATTCCAACTGAATAGTGACTTCAAGCCTCATTGGGTGCTGCAGCCATGCAGTATATCTAAGCTATGCTTAATTGTTGGACACTTCAACATGGTGCAATGGTTAGCAAGCTTGTCTTGTTAGATCAATAACTTAGTAAGTTCAATCCTCAATGGGTGCTCTATATATTCGACCTTGTGCTATATCTATGTAAATATCTTAGTAAATCAGGGAATTTTGAGCTATCTATGGCACTTCAACATGGCATAATGGTTAGCAAGCTTGTCTGACTAGATCAATTTCAGCTGAACAGTGAATTCAATTCTCACTCAGTGCCCCATTCTTGCAGACTTGTATCATATCTAAGCTACATTTAGTTGGGAGCACTTTGATTTGGTATAATGGTTAGCAAGCTCATCTCGCTAGATCAACTACAACTAAGCAGTAAGTCAATGCTCACTGGATGCTCCATGCATGCAGCCTTGTGCCACATCGAAGTTATGCTTTTTCTTTTTTCTTTTTTAAATTACTTCACCCCAAGCAAGGTGATAAAGCCATTAAGTTGCAAAAGGTTACTGAGTGTGAAAGAATCTGAGAAAAAAAAATATTAAGGAGAGAGGCTAATAAAGAACAGGATTGAAGGCAACAAAAGATGATGACCGACATTGCACTTAATTTTTTAAAGATCAAAATCGACTGGAAAGCAAGAAGCCAGAAGTGTGTTCCACAAGCGTGAAATGTGAGAGATAAATAAATTGTTGAATTTTGAGTTGCCTAGGGAACCTTCATCATTTTGAACAATTTTTTTTTTATATATATATTTTAACATCTATCTATTGCTCTAAGACAATAAGATACTTAAACCCGAAATGATAAATTAAGATCTTGAGTTTCAGTCTAAACAAACTTTAACCATGAAGATTGATTGTAAAAAAAAAAAAAAAAACAATATCTGAAACAAACACAACTGAAGAGGCATGTATAGATTTTGTATGTGTGTGGGCTCAAAAATTTGATATTTATTCATCTGTGATCTTTTAATGAGAGAAATCATCTGGATTCACAGCTGGAGGAGCAGAAACAAATTCTATTGGCTAACATCAAGAAAGCAGAGGCTAAGAGGCATTTAAATTGGCGGGGGGCTCTTTTTCTCCCTACCCCAAAAGACAGATAATATACAAAATACCACTATAGTTAGCTTTCCTTTGAGAGATTTTTTTTTTTTTTTTTTTTAACTAATTCTTACAAATAGTTACATTCCCGATAAGACTCATAATTCAGGGATGGTTGAATAGTAACCCTAATGGAATATACAATCAGTAGAATCCAAATTTTAGCAGAGACTGCTTATGTTTACTTAACAGCCTTGGGAAAGGCATGATGAATCCAATTCTCCTTGCACAGCGTTCAATTGACATATTTTGACAAAAGGTCTTATCACTGTCATGCCACAAAAAGTGATAGAGAAAAGAACAAGTCATTGAGCACTTGGACAAACCATCCTTCTATAACTAGTAGCAGTAACAAAAAGCTGTTATTCTCATCATCAACATTGACAGGGTGATAATATTTTATGTATTAAGAGACTCAGATATAAATTTTTCACCCTGTTAAAAATTGTTTAAAAATAAGAATATTTCTGCTGCATTTGAATAAGAAACCATTATTTTGTTTTGTTTCTTTTTTTTGTTGGTCATTTGGATGCTTAACTTCCTCATAAGTCAAATGACGAAGTTAAACATCCAAATGACAAACATAACCAAGTTAATACATATTATTTTTAAGGTTTGATTTGGCTACTTTGAATATCTTTGATATTGTATAGCATTGATTCTTAAATACTATGACTTAACCACCACCAATCTCAACTGGTCCACCCAGTAAAATGCTATTTAATGAGACATCTCTGGCATGAAACTTTGCAAACCATTTTTGACAAGTTTGATCATTTACAATACCTTCTTCATAAATCAGTCATTTTACTTTTTATTTTTTTTACATTTTGGTCAATTTACTTAAAATTTAAAAAAGCATAAGCTGACATTAATTTCTTTGATTTCAATTTTTTTTTTTTAATACACAATGATATCACTAAACAATACAAAAAATAAAAAAGGTTAACTGAATATAAAACAAGGGTAAATATAATTTTTAACACCTTTTCTTACAAATATTATATTTTAACACAGTGTGTAAGGCAAGAAAAGAACATTAGGAAATCCCCAGAAATCACAGACCAGCCTGAATGTCTGAGAAATTTCATAAAAAATGTGTGCCTTCTGACAGGAATTAAACCTGTATCCAACACAGAACTGACATATCTGGTTAGCAAGGTTAAATTACTGTTTTTAAACTATAAATTTAACTTTGCTAACCAGATGCTTCCTCTGTAGATAAATGGTATAGCATGTCAGTCTATATGACAGTTCTGTGTTGGATACAGGTTTAATTCCTGTCAGAGGAGACACATTTTTTATAAGATTTCTCAGACATTCAAGCCAAGTAAATGTTAATACTGTTTATTATAAACAGTATTTACTTAAATAATGTATAAATAGAAAATATATTAAAATAATTGTCAGACTTAGTCCATTTTATCTCCTTGAGAATTCACTTTTTAAATCTAAGAGAAATAGGAGTCCTACCAGGATTTATTATTAGTGCATACAATCTTAATAACATCAGATACATAACTGACACTGTGTTGATAGCAGGTACAGAGATAAAACTAGATGAATTCCAAAGCAAGGTAGTAAAAGAAAACAAGAAAAGATTGACTATCAATTGTAAGAAGATAGTTTGTGTTATGGGACCTACCTTTATGGACTAAATGGACTTGTCCTATTACTATATATATGGGGAGATTATGCCTCTCAAGAGAGCTGTCTACAGTTGACTAGTTGACTACTGTACTTTGCCATCAGTCGGACGTGCAACACTTTTTTATTCGTTCTTTTTGTTAATAAATTGCTGCGTTCAAGTTTTCTTTCAGACCTATTCTGGGTCCACAACAGTTTGGTTTGGTTTAGAGTATATCAACCTCAATGGGTTATTTAATACCAACAAGATTTTTATTGCTGGTAATATATTTTTTCCAAAAATGTATTCTTGCTAATATTTTTTTATTTTCCAAAAATGTATTCTTGCTAATATTTTTTTTCTTTTCCAAAAATGTATTCTTGCTAATATTTTTTTTTTTCAAAAATGTATTCTTGCTAATTTTTTTTCTTTTCCAAAAATGTATTCTTGCTAATATTTTTTTCTTTTCCAAAAATGTATTCTTGCTAATATTTTTTCTTTTCCAAAATGTATTCTTGCTAATATTTTTTCTTTTCCAAAATGTATTCTTGCTAATATTTTTTTCTTTTCCAAAAATGTATTCTTGCTAATATTTTTTTCTTTTCCAAAAATGTATTCTTGCTAATATTTTTTTCTTTTCCAAAAATGTATTCTTGCTAATATTTTTTTCTTTTCCAAAAATGTATTCTTGCTAATATTTTTTTCTTTTCCAAAAATGTATTCTTGCTAATATTTTTTTCTTTTCCAAAAATGTATTCTTGCTAATATTTTTTTCTTTTCCAAAAATGTATTCTTGCTAATATTTTTTTCTTTTCTTTTTCAAAAATGTATTCTTGCTAATATTTTTTTCTTTTCCAAAAATGTATTCTTGCTAATATTTTTTCTTTTCCAAAAATTCATTGCTGGTAATAATTTTTCCTTCAAAAATTCATTGCTGGTAATAACAGGTGCTACCACCCTGGATCAGGGTGGACCTGGGAACACCAGCAATTAAGAAGTGGTTTCATGCTCCTCAAAGTTTGCTGTTGGATGTAGTTTACCCAGGACGTAAATGTAGTTTATAGTCATACCCAGGACAAAGCAAGATTGATCAGCAGCTCAAAATGCAAGCTATAAATTGGAAACATCAGAATCAAGCAAGGACAAAAATTTAATTATCTGAGAAGTCTTAGGAGAGAAAATGTGACACAGAAATGTGAAGATATAAGGGAATGGCAAGTGATGCCTTTCAAAAGCTAAACAAAATATTGAGAAATATTAGAAGCAAAGAAATGAGTGCAGAACTGCTACACTATGTATTATCAATCTTCCTATATAGCAGTGAATGTTTGAAAATTTCCTCACAGATGAAAGAAAGACTTAAGACAACATAGATATGATTCTACAGAAGGATGCTGAGGATACCAAGGAAAATGCGAGTCACAAGGAAAATGTAAACAGAAAGGACACTTGTACTTAGAATCAGAAACAAACTATCAAAATTTCTGGAGTACACAAGGAAAAAGATCTTAGAGAATTTGACACAGGACGTACCATAGGGGCAGGAATAAACATGAGTTGAGATTGACCTAATAAGCTTGTATAAATGGATGGGTACAGAGACTGGAAAGGATAGTAAGATCACAAAGTATAAAAGTTGTGAAGAGCTATGATCACCCACATCCCGAAAGGACATAACAGAAAAGAAGTCTTGTTTATGTGAACATGCAGATGAATGAAACAGTTGATATTTGAGAAGATAGTTACTTGGTAACATGAGATGAATTTTCAAACTAAGATGAAACATCTAGCTACAAGTGCCTCCCCTCAATTGTCCATTAAACGGGTCTACAGTAACGAAAGCTGCATAATGAGTGCTCATTAGATATGCAGGTATTTCAAATATTCTTTTGTCGCCAAGCACATAAATGAGGTAACTACAGCTGCGCATCATTTAACATCATCCAAGTCAAACGTCAGTAAATAAATCAACAAACATAAATTTCAAGTCTAAAAGGCATGAAACAGAAAAGGAAACAAACCAAGTAGTCATGTGCCTCCCTTTGACAAAAAAGATAATGAACTGGAAACACTGGTAATTACCAAATGCTTTCTTAACAATTTTCTTCCTCAAGCATCTTATATATTATCACTTTTTGTTTTTTTTTTTTTTTTTTTTTTACAGATAAGTTGCAGTCAGCAAGAATTGCTTCATGGTGCAATGATTAGCCAGTTAGTCTTACAAACTTACAAAGTCATGAGTTTGATTCTCAATAAGTTCTGCATATTTGAAGTGAAAACAAAATAGATAAGCAAAAGTTTGAAATGGTAGATTGATGCTCGGAGTCGCAATGGAGTAATGACAGCAGCTCAGATTAAGGAATCGAATTCCATTCAAATCCATTATATTTACTTACATGCTAATACCCTTGGGAAAGGTTTGAATCATCATCTCCACCCAGCTATGGTTAAATAGCACGACAGACCAGGTTCTATAGCCTTGGGTGGCAACTGGTCTACCGCAGAAAGAAATGGCAACCTACTGCAGGGGAAAAAAAAAATCTGCCTCATCAGTCATGTATCAAAAGATACATGATTGCTTAAGTGTGTATCACACATGGCACATAACTGACTAAGTGAGATTGATGCTGATACACAAAATTTATTGACTAAAAATGATATCAGGAACAAATAAAAAATACAATTTTATTAAATATAATATTGCCGAACACCAATTTTAACAACTAAAATTACCAAACAAATAAAACTAACTTTCCATTCACATCAAGTGATTGACTTATATTGGACCATCTAAAAATGTTTCTCTTGTTAGATGGTATTAGAAACTTAATTTTAACTAACCTCATTTTTTTTTTTTTTCATTTATTTTGCTACGGTACCATAAGTCATACTAGTGAACTTTTTTTTATCTTTGAAACCAAAGAAAATAAACAACACTGTCAATATATAGTATTTTTTTTTAAATTTAAAATATGGGGAAAAAAATAGATTTGTGCAATTTATGGAGAAGGTATTGTGAATGATCCAATGTGTCACAAGTGGTTTGCTGAGTTTCATGCCAGAGGTTGATAGTGATTAAATGAAGACATCATGAATTTGGTGACATAGTAATTGGGAGTTCAATCCTTACGTTAGGTAGTACAGATATATTCAGACTCAGTGGAAACAGGACTAACAAGAACTAAATGATTAACCAGGACAAAATAACTCTGGACAAGGCCGACACAATGAGAACAAGCTACCACTAGAGATTGAATAATAGGTTCAGTTAAATTATTACAATAAACATTATTCCATGTAAATGATATTTCTCTGATTCGATCACATTATGTTTCAATTTAAACTTGTACAAATAGTATTAGTATCACTATACTAGCCTAGTCCAAAAACAAAGCCATGCTTATCTATAATTAGGTACTTGCCAAAAAAAAAAAAAAAAAAAAAAAAAAAAAAAAAGTTATGGTTAGCAATTTAAAACAATCATGGGGACTGAACATGTGAGCAATGATGACATTTTAGAGAAAATGGAAACCAAAAGGACACTTCAGAAAGAGATGAATGAAATTTCTAGAGGAAAGAGGGCTTAGAAAATTTAACACTGACAGGACATATTGAAAGCAAAGGAGACAGTGGAAAGCAGCACATAACCTACCGAATGAGCTTGTGTAAATGCTTGGCAGAACAGGGATTAGGAGAGATAACAAAAAGATAAAATTTATTAAAAGCTACAAAAGACAGGAAATTGTGGCGAGCTATGATAGCCCACACCCTAAAGGGATACACATATAAAAGCTGTTAGTAGAATAAGTGATATTTTCTGGATGTTCTACCAGATTGGACATGTACCAGATTAAACATCAATATCATTGGCTGCTTAAATGAGGATATAAATTTTTGTTTCCTTACTTTCAAATCAACCAAGCTTTCACGTACTGTCCTGAAAATGTCGGAGGTTAAAAGGGTTAAAGCAGCAATATAAAGGATTGAAGGAAATTGTAAACTTGTAATGCACAAGCCAGAAAGAAACAAAAAGACAACCTGGGACTAACTGAGCAGCATGCCATATGTTGATTGATGCACAACAACTGCTCCGAGCTGGGGTAATCTCTAACAAGTACACTGATGGTCACAACATCTGATGTTTCAGTCAAGAACATTTACCTATACCAACTTAAAAAAAAGGGCAGCTGATAGTTATACCATTTTGCTCAGTCTCATCATATCATTTGACTCAATGGTTAGAACTACAGCCTCAAATCTAAAGAGATCAAACATACTGAGAGAAATAGAACCTCTGATCACAGCTGCAGACAAAGGAAAATTTAGAACAAAGGTTGATTCAACTCACATTTAATTTGAATCTTAAAAATGTCATTCTTAAAGTTTGGAAGTACAAGTTAGCAATATATATATATATATATATATATATATATATATATAAATAAAATAGCTGGCCACTCATATTCGAGGTTACCTGTCTACTAGGGCAGCTAGCCAATTTATTGCTCTGTGGTTTATACTGTAACTATGCTGAGCAAACCTTAGTCACAGTTTCTGGGAATAACTGTGTTATCTAGCGTGATCAATAATGTGAACAAGGCCAGCACACTCAAGCCCTCGGTCATGGTGACTTGTGACTTTGTGCTAGCACAGCTATTGATGACCCCACCCAGGGTTCTGTCGACCCAATTTCACTCACAAGGCTTGGGTCAACCCATGGTGTTGTTTTCAGGCACTTTCCAAATGTGCCAGAGGCTGGAATCAAACCCTCCAGTTTGATAACATCAGGAAGTCTCCCTTCTGGCAAATCAACAACAGTGAGATTCAAACCCTGGGTCTCATGGGCAGAATGCAAATGTTTTAACCACTCTGCCGTGTGTGTGTGTGTGTGTGTGTGTGTGTGTGTGTGTGTGTGTGTGAGTGAGTGAGTGAGTGAATTTGAGCAGCAATTTCTCTTCTAGACAAGTTTCAGTAAAGACAATTGACAAGGTACTGCAATTAAGCTTCTTTTTTTTTTTTGTGTTCATGTTTTCTTTTCTGGACATAAAATGTGGATGAGACTATAATATACAACTTATCCACATGTAAAAGAAAAAAAAAGAAAAAAATTTACAAATAATAAAAGCATTAGTAAGAAAAAATAAAATCATATCAACTATGAACACGGACACAGTATGTTTAGAAAATTAAAAAAAAAAAAAATAAATAAAAAAGCATTTCCATCACTTATAGACACATAAAAAAATCTTGATAATGGCTAATAGAATAGCTGAAAGCACTCGGAGATATATAGAGATAGATAGATATAGATAGATATATAGATAGAGATAGATAGATATAGATAGATATATAGATAGAGATAGATAGATATAGATAGATATAGATATAGATAGATAGATAGATAGATATATAGATAGATAGATATAGATAGATAGATATAGATAGATAGAGATAGATAGATAGATGATATGATAGATAGATATAGATAGATGGATATAGATGAGATAGATATAGATAGATAGATATAGATAGATAGATATAGATAGATAGATATAGATAGATAGATAGATGGGATAGATAGATATGAGATAGATAGATAGATATAGATAGATGGATAGATGGATATAGATGGATGATAGATGGATATAGATAGAGATGGATAGATATAGATAGATAGATAGATATAGATGGATGGAGATGGATGGATGGATGGATGGGGATGGATAGATGGATATGGATGGGGATGGATAGATAGATGGGGATGGATGGATGGATGGATGGATGGATGGATGGGGATGGATGGATGGGGATGGATGGATGGGATGGATGGATGGGGATGGATGGGGATGGATGGATGGGGATGGATGGATGGGGATGGATGGATGGGGATGGATGGATGGGGATGGATGGATGGGGATGGATGGATGGGGATGGATGGATGGGATGGATGGATGGGGATGGATGGATGGGGATGGATGGATGGGGATGGATGGATGGGGATGGATGGATGGGGATGGATGGATGGGGATGGATGGATATAGATAGATGGATATGGATGGATGGATGGGGATGGATAGATGGGGATGGATGGATGGGGATGGATGGATGGGGATAGATATAGATAGATAGATAGATATAGATAGATAACATTTAAACATTTTTTATTTTTTTTATACACACGTTGTGTCCTGAAAAGAAAACACTTATATGAACACAAGAAAAATTGAATAAAAAGCTTAATCACAGTCATGTTTGAAGTTTAAAAATAAAAGGGAGATGGTACAAACAAAAGGTACAATTAATATCTCCTCTGAAGAACTATTTACAGAACTGTCTGTGCGTATTACGCTGGAAGTAAGTACACTGTATGCTAAATTAGTTTAAGAGCCTGCAAGTACCAGACTTTCCTGCTATCCTCTACCATTACAAGACCCACATCAGGCCAAAAATGGAGTACCGCTGTCATCCATATAGGTGATGAATTATTTCTCCACCCTGCAACCCCATTCTCACAGACGAGACATCACAAGCTTCTTGCTGCTCTATCGCTATTTCCATAGAGAGCGTTCAGGAGAACACTTAGTTCCTCCAGTTATAATATTCACAGTGAAGACCTGCCATGCCACAGATACAACAAACTAACATCATTCCCTGCATATTCCTTTGGTGAGATGCAAGAAAAAAAAATTGGTTTTGATCAGTTATGGTTATTTTAGAGGCTGTGATGAACAGACTAAGAGAAGTCACAGAATTTTATATATAGATTAAATTTTTTTTATTTCATTGAAAATTCAAACCAAATTTAATATCTAACGACCACAGTAGCCAGAGTGTTAAAGGATTAGTCACAATAAACAATCACTATTAAAGTATCTATAAAAATATCAACAATAGTGAATGCAAAATGATAGTATAGATTTTGGTATTTAGTCTCATTGTTATGATATTACTTTACATACTATTGTTACCAATTTTTGTTACAATTACTAAATCAAAAATTGCAAACAATGGTGTGTAAAGTCACTCAGTTAAGTACCATATGTGATGCATGCTTGGGTAATCATGTCTCTTTCTGATTAGGCAGAAGATTTTCCTATAGTAGGTTGCTGTTTCTTTCAGCAGTAGACCGATTGCCAGCCAAGGCTATAGGACTCAATCTGTCCTGTTATTCAACCCATAGCTGGAAGAAGAGATGGATGCAGACCTTTCCTAAGGGTATTTGCACATAGATCAATGTAACAAACATGACCAGAATTCAAACTTAGCTTTCTGATTTCTCATTCAGAGTTGATATTCATTACTCTACAATGTACATCATAATAATCAGAGTAAGTACCAAAATTCATGCCACTAATACTATTAGAGATCCAAGAAATAAATAAGAAAAAAGGTCATTAGTCAATTGATATTTATTATTACTATATTTGAAAAAAAAAAAAAAAAAAAAAAAAAGTAACTGTTCCTTAAATATGTCAATAGAGAACCACTCGTACAAAGAGAAAATAGAAAAGTATTTAGTTTAACTAATGTACCTATTACATACACTTACGTGCTAATACCCTTGGGAAAAGTATGAATCCTCTTTTCCCCCCCACCCCAGATATGGGTAAATAGCAGGATAGACCAAGTTCTATGGCCTTGGATGGCAACTGATCTACTGTAAAAAGAAATGACAGCCTACTGCTGGAAAAAAAAAATATCTGCTTCATCAGTCATGTATCGAAAGATACATGATCGCCTATGTGTGTATCACACATGGCACATAACTGATTGACTTTCCGGTCGAATCCATTACATTCACTTATGTGCTAATGCCCTTGGGGAAGATATGAATCTTCTTCTCCCCCCAAATAAACAGCAGGACAGACCGGGTTCTATAGCCTTGGATGGCAATTAGTCTACCGCAGAAAGAAATGACAACCTACTGCAGGAAAAAATCTGACCCATCAGTTATGTATTGAAAGATACATGATCTCCTAAGTGTGTATCACGCATGGCATATAACTGACTGCCCAGAGGATGGAGATGAAATGTATGATGGAAAGAGCATACAGTCAAAAGTAAATGGTTGCGTGAGAGGGCTTCCTCATCCAATGCAATGTAGAGATATTTATAGCGGGAGGGGGGGGGTTGCAGTTATTTCTCTGACCAGAACATACAGGGTTAAAAAAGATCAATAAGAACAAAAGAAAAACAATGTTTTCTTCCACTTGGTCAAGAATTTCAATAATGAAAGGTAATTTGTGATTAACCACAATTGTTTGGTTTTTTTTGTTTTTGTTTTTTTTTCAGCCAAGAAAAGGTAAATTAGAATAGACAATTATTTAAAGTGAAAATATTCAAACTCATTTAAAAAAAAAAAAAAAAAAAAAAAATTGTTTTATTAAATAAAATAAAAATAAGAAATGAAAAACAATGCAAAATATCCCTATACATGAACACTGGAATGAGAACAATCTAACACAAGAGATTAATTAAAAGGGTTCAGTTCAAAATTTCCTGATGGTTACTTGGACAGAGAAGAAAACCAGAGGGCTTTACATGATAACAACAACAAGGAGGCCATTAGTCCGAATGTAAATAATGATAGCTCCTCATCCCAGAAATTCAAACAGAAGGCGATCAGGTGATAACGACAACAAAGATGAGGACATTAGTCTAAATGTAAATAATGAAAATATGTGAGAAAAAAAGTTGAACAATAAGTATAAAAAAAAAAAAAACTCAAATTACTTCAGTAAAAATATTTGGAGTTAGAAATATATAACCATTTTTCTTTTCTTTTTTTTAAATGAAAATGTGTAAAATAGTATAACTAGATCAAGTGTTTCTTGAACATAATTCCTGTAGAAAATTTTAACAATCTTTCTATTCAAATAATGACTGCTTCTGGTAAAAATAGGAACTTTTAGATGAGGCATATGTACATATCGATTATTTGGGGAAACTGAATTTTTTTTTTTTTTGTTCTTTTGACTGGTTACAATATTGACAACTTAAAAAACAGTCCACAAAAAGAATTACTGGAAAGAACAAAAGCATAAAAGAAATTAAACTAGTTTAAAAAACTCCAAATTAGAAACAGATATGAAAGATACATTCATCTATGAGCTACTATACCAAATGCCCAAAAGTTTGAATAATTTGAACTTCTTGATCAGTATATTATACATCAGCTAACCAATAAAATGCAGAAATATGTCACAGTTGAACCCTAGAATGCAATGACAGAATTTCTTGTCATCAGGAGTTAAAGGATTAAGTTACTACAAATCTTCATTGTTTTTCCAGACATTTCACATATGTCTCAAAATGACTCCAACAGAAAATAAAGTACTTCATTCTCTATCAATGTTATTTCTTTCTTTCTTTCATAGAAGCCATTTTGAGCCTTAAGTTCCAAACTTTTGGATAACACTTCATAAATTTAGTCAATCTTATCTTTCAGCCCTTCCTAATTTTGATTTTTCCAAATGGGCCGTTTGAAGTTTTAGGGACAGAAATCTTGGTTTGTTTTTCCACAAGGGACACATCTGGGGTTCCCTACTGGTCTCTTTAAATCATTATAAAATCATTCAGTTGGGGAAAAAAACTATCAAGTTAAATGATAACGCGTCTTGAAAAATGAAAATAAGATGTGAATATCTCAAATGGGGGAGGGGGAGTGATGAAAATAGAGGCAAACAACATCAAAAGTTTATCAACCATGATAAACCTTTAATTTTTGAGCTTCAGTTATATTTCAATATTATTTTACTACCTTCAACTTATTAAATAATCCACAAAAAACATTTTTAGTAATTGAATCTTTAGCTATCTCATTTTTTTTATACTTTTTTCTTTCCTATCTGGAAAAGATAAAAATTATACATCTTTTTGTGATTTTCTTCTGATTATTCTGTTGAAGATATTTTTTACCATCCGTGTGTGTGTGTGTGTGTGTGAGAGAGTGTGAGATGAAAAGTTCTCAGCCCAACTAAGATAAAAAAAAAAAAATAAATAATAAAAATTCTGATGTTTGGTCATTTGCTCAGATTTGGGGAAGTGGGCTAGTCTAAGAACTTTAAGCACGTATGTACAAGAGAAACTTTTCTTAATCACCAGAAGAATCCATTTCATAGTGATGAACAAATGGCATATCTCTAAACAGTGGACTACTGTGGTAGAAACAAAATTTTGTTAAGCTAAGTAAATAAAACTAAAAAAAAATTATTATTCAATGTTGAATAGAATTTATTTTCAAACTCTTGACATGCAGGATATTTTTTTTATCCGAGAAACTGATGCACGTGTGTGTGCGTGTGTAATTCTCAAAATGTATGTGCAGGTGTGATTGGATGTTTATGCATTTCCACAGTTTTCATCCAATTTCGATGAAGTTTTTTTTTTTGTTTGATAGATAATTCTTCAGTGCCGGTTTTGAGTCCAAATTGTTGGTGACAATGGCTCTCCACTACAACTCACAGCAACATTTTACTATCTGTTCTTTCATAAAAAAAATAAAAATAGTTTAAATTATTACAATATTATTTATTGTTATACAGTTACCTTTTAGGACCCCCCACTTTCATTTTTTCCCCCCCGTAAATATAGCATACAATAATATATTTAATGGGGTGATGGGGCACTCCTAAATATTAAACATTTATCAAATATCTTTATGGATAGGATTCTTCTGTGATGAAGTAGAAATGGAATTTTCTCTTAGAGGGGAAAATCAAAAAAAACAAAAAAAAACCAACACCACCACCAAATCTTTATATAATTAAATCATTTGACAGCTAAAGTAAAAATATATATATGGGAATTAGCGGCATCTGACCAAGTATTATTAAAAAATGTTATTATTGTATCTGTGATTTACAAAGTCTCTCCTACAATGGTCATTACAAAAAAAAAAAAAAACTAAATCAACTAAAATCACTAATTATACTCCTAAATATTAAACATTTATCAAATATCTTTATGGATTGGACTCTTCTGTGATGAAGTAGAAATGGAATAATTAGATCACATGATGAATAAAGGAAAAGTATATATATGGGAATTAGTGGCGTCTGACAAAGTATTATTTGAAGGTGTTACTATTGTTGTGTCTGTGACTTACAAAGTCTCTCCTACAATGGGCATTACCAAAAAAAAAAACTAAATCAGCTAAAATCACTAATTACACTAAAACTTCATTAAAGCTTATGCTGATTTTAAATTCAAGTAGCAAAAAGATTCTGTTCCGCAACAGTTATCTTTTTGCCAAATAATAAAATGTCAATGTTTTGAGCAATGACCTTCCTTATTGACAATATAGCTAAAATATTGAAAGCATTTTATTCCTTATACAAATGTATTCATGGCTATCAGACCCTTTTTAAAACCCCAGGATAATATTTATATCTATTTCAGATATTAGGATTAAAAAGATGACAACAAGGAATTTTATAGATAAACACAGACATCTTATAGACACAAACACAGCATATATTTTAAATAAAAACACAAATCCATACACATGCAATTCACTTTTTTGTCTTTAATCTGATGATGGGTGAAATGCATCATCAGATATTTTTTCGAACCATACTTTTATGAACATTTTTTCCAATTGTCATTTAATGAATAATTGGATCATTTACCCAAATTCTTAACACACACACACACATATATATATATATATATATATATATATATATATATATATATATATATATATATATATCACATATTTCAATCTTATAGTAAAATTCAAAATTAATCAGAACAATTTCTATTTTAGTCTAACCCTAACATTAAGGCATTAATAATTATAACCAAAGTTTATTATCAAGTTTCTTGAATGTTCATATACTTGTATTTTGATTAGTCATTGTAACTTATATAACAGTGTTTCCCCCTAATGAGGGGTGTTTGATTGATTAACATTTTTAAAACTTTATTCTACATTCAACACCATCACTTGATAAGACACCAGATGTGTTGAAACAAAATGGCTATTTTTGTAATGATTTTATAACATATTTATGTCATAATTTTCAAATAAATAATATTTGCTCTACTCTGTATTGATCACTCTTTTAAGAATAGTATTTTTGGTTATTGGAATATCCCATCTACAACAATCCTATAATTGGGTATATATACGATTTAAAACTGCAGGAAAGCAATCTTCTTAAAGGATCCTTTAAAACCAAGAGTTCATCAGAAGAATGTTAGTAAATATTAATTAACACTGCGAGGAAATATTCTTCTGATGAAGTGTTGGTTGAAAAGGATCCTTTAAGAAGATTGCTTTCCCGCATTTTTATATATTTTAAGACATTTTTATGTTTATACATTCTTTTTTTATAGATAAAAAAAAATATAAAAATATCTTAAAATAATTGTAGGACTTTGTCCATTTCATAATGTGCGACATCATTTGTTTATATTTGGATACACATAAAGCAGATATGAATGTACGCGAGAAAATCATGGAAAATTGTAGTTCAAAAACAGTAAAGTCGAACTTGCTAACCGAAACACTCCTCTGTGACAAAATCAGTAAAAGCACGTAAGGCTATGTGACAGTTCCGTATAGGATACAGGTTCGATTCCTGTCAGAGGACGCATATTTTCTATGACAATTTCTTGGACATTCAGGCAATAAATGTTGTTAATACTGTTTATTAATAAACAGAATATTTACTTAAATATTTGTATCGATAAAAAAAAAGAATGTATAAACATAAAAATGTCTTAAAATAATTGCCGGACTTTGCCCATTTCACAATTTGCGTGTGTGTGTATTCTGTGATATAAAAAGAAAGAGAAATTTAAAATATAGAATAAACAATGGCACCTGGTACCAATATTAAGCCCCCCCCAAAACTTATCTGAATCAAAAAAAAAAAAAAAAAAACCTAGTTCAACCCATTTAGACAAATACAGGAGTTTGGGAGACCCAAGTGCGATAGATAAAAAGGAACAACAGCTGGGGGCTCGGTGGATCTCAATCTGGTAGAGGTTTAATTTAAGCCTGGTAAGAAAAAGGGGAGTGAAGATCTTTAAACCTGAACAATTAACAGGAACTGGTTGCTATCAGATGCATCCAACCCTGTCTTTGGTCAGTGCCAAAACAAATGTAACAAATGAACACACCTCAAAAAAGATAGTAAGCACTCTATAAATAAGAATTTTCTTTTTCTCTCCCTGATAAAGCCAACACGGTATGGTAAATTGAGATCAGGAGTTATTAAGGAACCATGTGAACATTTAGTCAGGTCATCAGGTACAAGCAGGTATCAAGAGGATTTACCATGTTACAAGAGTAGGCATTCAGGTGTGTTCTATAAACAGAGTACAGTGCACGAAAATCTACACGAACATGACAGACAAAAAACTTCGGGTGCCTCAGCTTAGGTAAAGGTTAGCACACTTGCCTACTTGACCATTAATATTTTGTAGTTAGGTCAAGCCTTACTGGGTGCCTCATACTTGTGGCCTTGTGACAAATTAAGCTAATTAAATAATTGCACAAAACTATGAAAGTCATTAACCAAACCCTCTAAAATATAACAGTTTATCAAAAATACTTTAAGTATTTTTGATAAACTGTTAATTTAATTACTTAAAGTAATTAAAGAAAAGAAAATGCTTTTTTGTTCTGAATGTTAAGCATAATCACTAACAAAATTAGTGGGATACAAATATTTTTTTAAAAGAATAACAAGTACAAAAATATCTCCAACAATTGAACCTGGAATAGAACAAATGAAATTCAAGACACAGATAAGGTTGAGTCATAAATAATTTCCGTTTTTTATTTATCAACTTTATTCCTTAAAAAATAAAGTACATTTATATTTCATTCAATTATATGTTCATCATTATTTGCAATAACTTGTTGCCACTTATCAGGCAGCTTTTTAAAACATTTTGAGTAAGATGTTCTCAGCTTTTTAATCTGGTTTTCATTAGATAAAGTTTACCCAATCAAAGTGTTTTGCAGCAATTAAAACAGTAATAATTGGTTGGGGGCAAAGTCAAGTGAATATGGCATGTGTGTGGTAAAACAGACACCAAATTTAAATAAATGTTTCCTGTGTTACTCTTGCTGCATGCCACTTTGCATTGCCATGAAAAAAAAAAAAAAAAAAAAAAACAACTTTTTCCTACTGATGAGCACTGAGTGCTTTTCACCTAAACTCTTATGGACATGTTGCAGCTGCTGGACATAAATGTGTATTTAGTATTTCATTGCATTTTATGAACTGTAAATGAATATATAATATACTGGCTGGACATACTATTGAACTCACACTCTTTGGGTCCTGTCACTGGATCTAACTAACGCCTTTATCCGCTGTTAGATCCAGTGACAGGACTCAAAGAGCGTGAGTTCAATACGTGATTGAGGCAGTGGAGAACTTGGAGAGGGGAATTAACAGGAGATAACTGGCATCCATTAAACATGGCACATGGAACTAGAAAAGTGAGCGAAATAAAGGGTTCAGTTCGACATTCCAACCACCTGAAGAAGGTCGGAGCATATAATGGCTTAAACATAATAAATATGGCAACAAAGAGGAGGACAATAGTTCAAATAATTTAAATAGTGTACATAATACCTCATCTCAGAAATATAGACAGATATTTGTGTTTGTGGTTTATAGTGCAACTACACTGAGAAAACCTTAGTTACAGTTTCTGGGAGAGAGTGTATTATCTGGCATGATCAACAGTCTGACCAAAGCCAGTACACTCAAACCCTCAGTCACTATGACTTGTGACTTTGTGCTATTACAACCATCAATGGATTCCAAAATAGTTCCATCTACCCAACTTCAAGCACTTTCTAATGGTGTTGCATGCTGGGATCATCTCTCCAAGCCAATAATATCAAGAAGTTACCTTCCTGACAAATCAACCATGTTGAGATTCAAACACAGGTTGGTTAGAAAGCAAAATATTCTAAGCACTCAGCTACATACCCATAAATGAATAATATCCGTGATCCTACCACAGACAGAACATTACCTTTCTTCCATGGAGCTCAGTTTTTAAGATCACTTAGGGAGATTTATCTTTGTCAGTCCATAAGCTTTTGCATTAAACATTGTTGTATTCCATCCATTTTTCATCACCTATTATATTTTACTAACAATTAGGATGATACATTTGTCATTATAATTGGTTTCCCCAAAGGAAAATTACTTCTAGCTCACCCTAATAGCACAGTGCTAATTTCAATAGTAATCTCTCAATTGCCATATTTCTAACATCATTTGCTTCTATTTAATCTTTGCAATAGATTCTGAAGAGATACAAAATGTTAATAGATAATGTTTACACTCAACACCCATGCCTATTTAATTTGAGAAAATTGAAGTGTTGGAGAAAATGAACCATGTTGTTTGCATACAACATCTACCCTAGATCTGACCAGTCATTTAACTTGTGTGACAATTATGTTTTTACAGGTTGGAATTACAAGCCTCGCTAATTATGTTTTTGCTATTTTTACCCATAGCAGAAAGTGCAAATTTCAATCTTTTTTATATTCAGAGCTTTCCTTTTCCTAAATTTGTTATCAACTAAGGTTAAAGAGCCCAGTTTGTCATGTTATTTACACACAGGGGGAAAAAAAAAAAAAAAAAAAATGGATTCATGCCATTCTTGAAGTCATTAGTGCAAAGTAAATGCAAACTGTCCCAGCTGGAATTTGAACTTGGCTCACCAATTCCTTTTTTGTACTGTTGACTATTAGGTCACCTGCACCTTCAATACAATTTATTTAGTTTGGTTCATGGCGTGAAAAGAATTCTATGCAGATATTAATTCAAAAAAGCAAACAGTAAAAATAATGAGTATAATCTAGATATGAATTAGCAAATAGCAGGTGGATTATTGAATTAGAAGTTGATCTAGCAAAATATTTTATTGGCAAAGCTTCAAGACTTTGGATGCTGGAAAAATGGCACGAGACCCTGGGATGAAACAATATTTACATATCACTTCATTATAATGTTCTAAGATTTGTCTGCTGAGAAACACTTAAAAAAAATGTTAATTTTCTCACTATTCTCACAACCCCCCCCCCAACATCTTTTGAAGTACTTGGATCTCACATTGGTGGAAGAAAGAAGTGACTAAACTAAAATTCATAATCAGTCAATCAATCAATTAAATGCCATCTGTGATAGGCAATCATTTTTTTTTTCCAATTCATGATTGTCTAAGCAGAAGATTTTCCCATAATAAGTTGCTGTTTCTTTCTTTAGTATACTGTTTGCCAACCAAGGCTACAGGACACTGTCTGTCCTGTTATTCAATTCAAAGCTGAGAGGAGAAGAGGTGAATTCATACCTTTCCCAAAGGTATTTGTATGTAAATTAAACAAACCCAACAGGAAATCAAACACCATTTTCTGATTTCAAGCTAATATCCATTACATCACAACAACTCCATTCATAGTACCTTTCTTTAATTCCTTTTTCATAGACTTATCCATTGCAGAATGCTAACAGGATCTTAATAAAATGCAGGAAAATAATTCTATGTAATTTTGCAAACTTTAAACAAGCTATGAAAGATACAACACAATATGCTTGATTGATTTTTATTTTTTAAAGTTTATCAACCTTTTGCAGATTTAAAACCAGAAAATACTTTTAGATTGGAAGAATTTGAGAGATAATGATTTACTGATATAAGTCCTAATTAATCCATAGTTGGGGAGGAGAAGAAGGGGATTTATGCCATTCACAAATGTATTTGTGCATAATATAATGAACCCAACTGGAATTGGAACTCAGCTCCCTGATTTCCAATTCTGAGCCATTATCCATTACACCACCCACACATTCAAGTTTATGGTACCTGATATTCTCAAGTGGTCACACATCTAGATACTGACCAGGATCAATGTTGCTTAACTTCAGTGATCATACAAAAACTGTTGTTTCATTGTAATATGACTGTAAGTAATTAACCTACTAATTTGTAATTTTTTTTAAAGACCAAATTTTGCTGTTTTTGTTTAGTAACAAGCCCTCTCTCAGCAAAATATCTTAAAACTGATAATTAACCATTCTAATTAAGTCAATAATGATGATGATGATCGTCATCATGGGTCTTCAATAATGATGATGATCGTCATCATGGGTCTTCAATAATGATGATGATCGTCATCATGGGTCTTCAATAATGATGATGATCGTCATCATGGGTCTTCAATAATGATGATGATCGTCATCATGGGTCTTCAATAATGATGATGATCGTCATCATGGGTCTTCAATAATGATGATGATCATCATGGGTCTTCAATAATGATGATGATCGTCATCATGGGTCTTCAATAATGATGATCGTCATCATGGGTCTTCAATAATGATGATGATGCGTCATCATGGGTCTTCAATAAAATCGTCATCCATGGGATAATGATGATGATCGTCATCATGGGTCTTCAATAATGATGATGATCGTCATCATGGGTCTTCAATAATGATGATGATCGTCATCATGGGTCTTCAATAATGATGATCATGGGTCATCATGGTCTTCAATAATGATGATGATCGTCATCATGGGTCTTCAATAATGATGATGATCGTCATCATGGGTCTTCAATAAATGATGATGATGGGTCTTCGTCATCATCATGGGTCTTCAATAATGATGATGATCGTCATCATGGGTCTTCAATAATGATGATGATCGTCATCATGGGAATAATGATGATCGTCGTCATCATGGGTCTTCAATAATGATGATGATCGTCATCATGGGTCTTCAATAAATGATGATGCGTCATCATGGGTCTTCGTCATTTGGGTCTTCAATAATGATGATGATCGTCATCATGGGTCTTCAATAATGATGATGATCGTCATCATGGGTCTTCAATAATGATGATGATCGTCATCATGGGTCTTCATGATGATGATTCATCATGGGTCTTCAAAATGATGTCATCATGGGATGATGATCGTCATCATTCTTCAATAATGATGATGATCGTCATCATGGGTCTTCAATAATGATGATGATCGTCATCATGGGTCTTCAATAATGATGATGATCATGGGTCTTCAATAATGATGATTGGTCGTCATTGGGTCTTCAATAATGATGATGAAATCATCATGGGTCTTCAATAATGATGATGAGTCATCATGGGTCTTCAATAATGATGATGGTCATCATGGGTCTTCAATAATGATGATGATCGTCAATGGGTCTTCAATAATGATTTTTTTCATCATGGGTCTTCAATAATGATGATGATCGTCATCATGGGTCTTCAATAATGATGATGATCATGGGTCTTCAATAATGATGATGACAACCATCATGGAAAATCGTCAATGATGATGTTCGTCATCATGGGTCTTCAATAATGATGATAATGATGATCAGATGGGTCTTCAATAATGATGATCGTCATCATGGGTCTTCAATAATGATGATGAACGTCATCATGGGTCTTCAATAATGATGATCGTCATCATGGGTCTTCAATAATGATGATGAGGTAATCATGGGTCTTCAATAATGATGATTTCATCATGGGTCTTCAATAATGATGATGATCGTCATCATGGGTCTTCAATAATGATGATGATAGATGCTGAAGGCAGAGTTGTTTGATTCTTTTTTTTAATTTTGTTTTTACCAGATTTCAGCAATTTCCCAGCCTTCTTCAAGGATACAACCATAAGAAAAAAAATTTTTTGTTTTGTTTTTTTTTTAAATGATGACAAATATAATATTCAGATCAGAAACAAAAGTAATATAGGTAACTATTTCCAAAGCAAAGAAAATTCTATATTTTTACATGTAGGGATTCCGGTGCTTTTTGCTGCACTGTGGATGCTACTGTCAAATCCAATGTAGCTGCTGCTCAACAAGCATGGCTTCGATGGCCATTGATTGTGAACAGTACCAAATTTTGACATGCAGTACCTTATCCCATTAATGCAATCCAAGGATTCAACCATTCCATTGACATATGAATTATACACCTGAAAATCCCTGTAGAATGCCTAATTGTAAAACATTCAATAGTCTTAATAACACTTGGAATGATAATGACTTCTCAAAATTCTCCAAGTTTTCTTCATTTTACCAAGTAAATGCAAAAAGTTGAAATGGAATCTTCGTGCTTCTTCCTTTCCCAATCATTATCTCAACTAGTTAGCTATACTGACAAGTACAAAAAAAAGAGATTAATCCATACAAAATTACCTATTAAAATGTTAAAAGCATTTATCTATGGCAAAAAATCACTGCTTAAGCCATTGCTTTTTTTTTTTTTTCTTAATGCATCAGGAAATTAACAAAAACGATCCTCCAGATGGAAAGCGTTTTCTAAGAAAGAAAAAACAGAAGACCTGTATTTTGTAAATAAGAATGAAGTATCCACATGTCATCATGAGAAAACACTATCCACTTTAAAGAGTGCAATATGACGCAATGAATAGCAGAACATTATCCAGTTGAAACTGAGAACCTAAATTTTTCTAACAGCATTTCCTCAACCCAATAATGATGCACATCAAATAGAATTAAATCAAATATAAAGAAGAATCAGCAATATTATTAGTCCTGATCTGGCAGCTCGTCTTCAGCCATTTTCCCCATTGTCTCTGTGCCTTTTCTATAAATACTTTCATAATAATTGTTTGGATGAGTTCTTCACTACAGGACCTAAACTTTTTGAATTTAAGCACAGTACTAGACTGGTGCAGAGATCTCAATTTACAGTCAAGTTGGTTAGATGTAACCATAAATTCTAACAGTTTTTCTCACACTTCTCACTTGTGTAATTCCCTTTCAGTTCCATGCTTTCCAACAAACTTTAATCTGCAAAAATTTACAGTGTAACCCGGATATAAGAGAAACCCGGATATAAGAGATTTTCTCTGGTCCCAAATTAGAGCCTGTGTTAATGTATATAAATTAGACCAAACCCAGATATAAAGAAACCCGGATATAAAGATTTTTTCTCTGGTCCCAAATTAAACCCTGTGTTAATGTATATAAATTAGACCAAACCCAGATATAAGAGAAACCCGGATATAAGAGATTTTCTCTGGTCCCAAATTAAACCCTGTGTTAATGTATATAAATTAGACCAAACCCAGATATAAGAGAAACCCGGATATAAGAGATTTTCTCTGGTCCCAAATTAAACCCTGTGTTAATGTATATAAATTAGACCAAACCCAGATATAAGAGAAACCCGGATATATTTTCTCTGGCAAAAAACCTGTGTTAATGTATATAAATTAGATCACAGATATAAGAGAAACCCGGATATAAGAGATTTTCTCTGTCCCAAATTAAACCCTGTTAATAATGACCAAACCCAGATATTCGGATATAAGAGACTGGTCCCAAATTAAACCCTGTGTTAATGTATATAAATTAGACCAAACCCAGATATAAGAGAAACCCGGATATAGACTTCTTCTCTGGTCCCGACAACTCTCTTATATCCGGGTTACACTGTGCAAACTTAATCACTATCGACTGTCCTCCTGATAATGCTTTCATCTTCCCACTCCTTATTGTTTCTGTTCATAATTCTTCTACACCTTGTAACACCTTGTCTTAGTGGCTTTACTGCCTTGCATGAGGTGATACCAATTAAAAAAAAAAAAAAAAAATCATCATTACACTATTATTAGAAGTGATTGTCTATGAATTTTCTTTTATTTAAGGAAGCATTGTCATTAATTTTTGAATTTTTTTTTTTATCACAACTCACAAACTTATTTCACAACTATTAAATAAACAACATGGATGAAAAGTAAACATGTTGTTTACAAAATTTGAACTTACATCTGTGAAATATCTTTTCATGACTATGGTTACCAGTTTAGCAACACGGATTTTAATAATAGATATTATTCAAATAAGTCATAGAATAATTAGATAAGCATTGCAAGAAAAAGCCACAGAAATAAAATGAAAGACTGATAAAAGAAAAAAACTGCTGATTATATAACTAAGTAATGCTACAAGTATTAGTGTAAAAATATATTATAATGCTACAAGAAAATCAAACCTTAAAACTAATATATCTATTACTACTCAGATAAAACGAAAGAAAAACTAGTACAAAATTGATAATAATGACAATGTTTCATTTTAAAAATTCAGACAACTTAAAACTATTGCAACTTGATGTAAAAACAAGAAACAGAAATACTAGAAAAAAAAAAAAAATTAATGAGAATGACAATGCTTCATAAAAAAAAAATAAAAAATAAATCAATAAATAAGTTTCAAATACGACTCTCCATACTACTATTTCTCCTCCTCTTACTCCTACTACAGGGTGAGAACAAGCAACCAAAACTAATACGGTGAAAATAATTACACAAAATTTCATTGAGACATTATTTCATTTAAGAAATTAAAACCATTTATGACTACCATATTGATATTAGTAATGATTATATATATATATATATATACACACACACACACACAATTGGATTGTATAGACATTATAAAAAAAAGAAAAAAAAAAAAAGAGTAAAAAAGAAATATTTTGTTGTTATTTTAAAATAAATGGAATGCTGAAACCCCCACACAACACCATTTTTTTTTTTTTTTAAACTATTTAATGACCATCCAGTAATTATGATGTTCTTTGAAATAAGATATCACATGATGTGATGCCCAATACAAAAGTATAAATTCCACACATGAAGTTTCTACGTATTCATGGACATGGGTGAGTGCTGAAAAGTTCTTAGCTAGACCAATAAGCTTTCCCAAAATAACACAAGGTTTGATTTGATATGAGGAAGTGGGTCAAGCCAAAAACTTTTCAGCACCCTTCTGTATGACGAACAAAACAATACACTTTAAAAATTCAGCTAATTTCAAATTTTTGCATTAATTTTTGATTTCATTTTTACTTAAATGTGAAACAAACAAGACAATAAGAATCTTTAAATTATTGAAATGAAATTTTTACATTTACCCATGACAGTTTTTAAGCAATTAATGGATTTTTTTAATCCAACAATATTTCTTATTACTATAAAAAGTTATATTGGCTTGGTATGTATTTTTGTTATTTTTTTAATAGGGAAATTAATATCTACCAGCCTAGGGATTGAAAGTCTTTAAAAAATGTGCCTTCCAACAGGAGCCTAAACCGTATTATCCCCATTTTAATCTGGAGAACCACTTTCAAGTTAAGTGTACTTTACCATTTGGCTATAAGAAGCCATTAAGGAAAACAAGGGTTAACACCCTATTTAAGAAACATTTTTTCTTTGGGGGGGCCTTTTGAAGTCTATGTTTGCTAACTTTATTTTCATACCCAAAACAAAGTATTTTTTAAGCAATTGATAATAAGTCAGCAGGTGTAGACTGATGTGCATTTCATAAGGTAACTGAACCTTCCTTTGTTGTAATGACTTCTCCTAGCCAAATGGTCAATCATGCTTTACTTGAAAGCAGTTTCCCTAGATTAAAAGAAGAATAAAGGTTTGATTCCTGTCAGGGGGCATATTCTAAGATTTTCAAACTTGAGGCCAGTAGACATTAATTTTGCTATTAAAAAAAAAATGTCTACTTAAACACATGTAGTTTTTTTCACTAATTTATTTTTTTCAATCTGGAAAACTAAACATAAAACACCAAATATACCAGTTAAAGCCATTTTACTCTACAATCTAAAGCACTTTAATTTGGACACTAGCGCTCAAAGTCAATTACAAGAATCTATTCAATAATAAATTGTCTGTGCATTGAATACTGTTGCCATATTTGGTCTGGTGCTCCTACCATACATCTTGAGATTCTTGACAAAATCCAAAGAATCTGCAATGTGATCGATCCTGATCAGGCATCTCAACTTCAGTTACTTTCTCACCAATGTGACATGGCTTCCTTCTGCCTGACAAGCTTTTTTTCTCCCCTGGTGCCCCAACTACACAGATTTAAGCAGGCTACTAGATAGGCAACTAAGTCCCGCTGTTTTATTGTTGAAATAGCTAAATGCAACTGCCAATTCTACTCCAACAGTTTTTCTCGCACTTCCCACCTGTGAAACTCCCTTCTGATTTCTTGCTTCCCTGAGAATTACAATTCTTCAAAAATTTAAATGCAACATTAATCACTATCTTGTTGAACCCTGTTCAATATTACCTCTACACTCTAGTGATATTACCACTTTGATTGGGGTGAAATGATAACAAAAAAAAAAAAAAATTATCACAGATGTGGATGTGAGCAATAATTCCCTTCTTAAGAAACCAATGTTCTTGGCTAGTTTGAAGAATTTTTTCAGTTCTTGGAATGCTGAAAAGAGTACATTGCTGCATAAATTTGTTTTTTGTTTTTTTTTTTAAAACTTAGACATAATAAAAGTTCTTGTTGAAACATTAGTAAGTTTTAGGAATGGTTTACAATATGAAATTTCAAAATTGAAATTCAACAAAATGAGAGTAATTATGAATGCTAGCAAAAAACTACAAAAATTGTGCTGAGACACAACCTTCTCTCTCCCTATATATATGTAGACAAAAAAAAAAAAAACTGATGGGGGTCAAAAAGTGCAGTATCTACTTTGACTTCCTCTTTGTTCGACTGTCAATCCGCACGCCCAACTATTGCATGCTGTCCGCCGAATGTGCAAATATCGTCTTGTTTTGGACGAGATAGGCACGCATAAATTGCGTCTTCAACAGCAGCCATATTTATTTTTAATCATCACTTTACAGGCAAGACACGTTCGAGCTCGTTTCGAATATATATATTCATATATATTCAGTTGTATGGATATGAGTTTCTGGGTTTCACGCTTTTGCAATCATCAGACAATATGTATATATCAATATAAACTATTAATCCTTTAACTCAGTCAAACAAAGGCTAATGTTGAGTTCTTGAATACAATGCTCAATAGATTTTCTAATAGAGTCACATACACTATAAAATTTAGTCATAATATGATTAATACAAATATAAAATTTGTCACTTAGCTGACTGATGCTACATTCAGACCCTCGACTACAGAGTTTCATGGATGAACCTTTTAGTAACCGTTCGGTCCCCTCATCAGGTTTTAGTAATTGACTGCGTTTTATCCTATTTTCATTATATTTATACTAAGTTAAAAAATAACTTACATGCTATTTATTGATGTTAGGTTATAGATAGTGTGTGTGTTAGTTAATAGATAAAAATCCAGTGGTTACATGGCCGAGTGGTTAGAATGTTTGCTTTCTGACCATGAGACCAAAGTTCAAATTACACTATGGTTGATTAATCAGGAAGGTGACTTCTTCATTTTATCAGCCAGCACTTGCCAACTTTGAAAAATTCCTGACCAAGGGTTTCAGTGTACTGGCCTTGTTTAGACTGTTCCTCATGCCAAATAAGGTGTTCTCTCTCTCTCTCTCTCTCCAGTAAACTGTAACTAATGTCCACTCAGCATAGTTGCAGTATAAACCACAGGTGGGCTCTGTGAGTATTCAATATATCACTATTTTTCTAGCTGATTCTAGTAATGCAAATACAGGTATGTATATGGTTGTGGACAGGACAGTTCTTGAAAATGCTTAAAAACTACAAGTGTTCCCCCTCCAAAATGGAGCCTGTTATATCACCTTTCCTACCCACCAACACCTTTTTCACAAGGAAAAATTTTTTTCTTTTCTTTATTTCATAGTTTATATTGTTTAAAAAAAAAAAAAAAATGGAAATTAATACAAATAACAAAATTTAAAAAACATGGAAGATTTTTGCTATTTTAGTACACTAAAATACTTTACGGAGTTAAATCGCATGACAGCTTGGATTTTGGTACTACCCCACCTCGATGTATGTGTGCATGATAAAATAGAAATAATATTTAAATAAAATTCACATATGCAAATAAAATGTAAAAATTTGTGCTGATATTAAAATAAAATAAAAAATATACATATTCTATTTTTTTTTCTGATTGATTAGTTATATTTTAAATTGTACATATAATAGCACTATTCCATCAGTAACACTTACATTAATTCCTGATCACTGACCATCTCCAGTTCACATTTTTCATGCACAACAATGGATTCCAAAATTTGCTCTAATTTTATTTTTTTTAAATTGTAAAATTCAATACTTAATTTCCCCCCCCACTACTAAAAATATTGAGCAGTGTAAAAGGGGAAAAAAAATTTAAAAACTGAGTATGCGGTATTTTGGAGTAGACAAAGTTAGTGGGCATTTGAAAAGAAATAAAATCAAAAGGCAGTCAGCATTAAAATAAAATGAATTACTTTGCTTTTTTTTTTTTTTTTTCTCAACTGCCCGAATTTACTGTGCCATTCAATATGCAATCATAACCATACAGTAATCTTTCATTTTCATTGAAGTGATAAAATGCATTAGTGTCTAGCAGAAAATTAACAAAAGATTGACACACCTGTTTACAAACCTAAGAAATGAAACTCACTCTAGGTGAAAAAAAAAAAAAAATCTGTGCACCTGAATTATCAAAAGATAAAGTTTGAAATGAGTTTAAAACATATTATACAAATTACCATTAGTAAGTGAAAATAAAATTAGAGATATACAGATATTGTTAACAAAATAGATATTTAATTTTAAGAAATAAAGAAAGCTTAAACCCCCAAAATCTTTATTTGTATAATCAACTGAAGACAATAGCATTCATAAAGCAGCTTATGAACAAACTTTTTACTGGTTCAGTGAAATTAAACATGGCTATGCATTTAAATCTGATGCCTATCAATGAAATAATAGGTATGCCTAATAGAATGATTCACAAAATAAGCTTATTATAGTGATAAAACAGACATGTTAAATCAAGAAAAATTAATTTTAAAAAAAGAAGGCTAATATAAACAAATTTTACATGAATACTTTAAAAAAAAAAAAAAAAAAAAAAAAAAAATTTTTTTTTTTTTTTACAAAATGTACACAAAAAAAGTTTTAAATAAGTACAAACAATAGCAATGTATACCTACAAAGGTAAAACATTCACCTGAACGAAAAAAAAAAAAATCTAAATCCACCTCAATTTCAATAAGTAACAAAAACTGAATTATTTTTATTATACAATTTTCTTGTGTGCCTCTCACGCATTTCCCGTGAGTTTCAACTCATTTGGAAGGACTGCAGCATTGTAATATATTTAAAAGATTATCTCACCTTTTTTGTTGAGATCATGTTAACCCTCAATTTTCTTTGCTCTTGTGATCAAAACAGTTAATTCAAAATAAATTCACATCAGTGATTTAACAACAGTTTAAGGAAAATATCAACTGGACACCTCGAGATAAGCTGGAGAAATATGTAGATCTTTAAGAAATGGCTGGACAACCAATATATCTCCTATCAAAGTAAGATGTCGGGTTTAATAGCCAACTGAAACGGCATGCCTGACTAAACACCAGCAAAAAAAGAGAAAACATTAAGAGGTTCTTAGATCTGGCTGCATCGACACAGATCTCATATTCCCACCCTGTGGGAAAACAACAACAAAATCTGGTGTTGCCCTAAGATATTGCTGAGCTGCCTGTATTAATGACGCCAGCAATGCTTTTGCCCCCAAACTGTACCAGGTCCCAGGGTCATCATCTGACAAAACCTTTGAAAGCTATTTTTGCAATAACTATTATATGAATTTATGATAGTTATTTTATCAGAAAGAGATAGCTGAAATTTATTTGACATATAATGAGGAAGGAAGGCTTGGAAAATTTAACACTCACGGGACATATCAAAGTCAAAAAGGACAGGGAGAGGTAATAGGCCATCTATCCTTGTGTGAAGGAATAGTGGAATGGGAGTTGGTTGGTTGGCAAAAAGAAAAACATTACTAAGTGCTACAGAGGATAGGATACTGTAGGGAGCCATGATGTCCTGAAGGGACTCACTACATAGAGCCCTGTTCCAGGTAAACTGCTTCTATGTTGCGAGTGAAACAGTCGCATTTGCGAGTGATTTTTCCAAGTGGCGACTAGAAATAATAAAACGCTCATCTTTTGGCGACTGTGTTTTTTTCACCGACAATCTTCCAAAGCTCATTACCGAGTGAAAAATGTCCCTTCAACCTTTTTTTTTTTTTTTTTTAATAAAACAAGCAAAGTCAAATTATTTAAACAATAAAATGTTTAATAGAACAATATACAAGATATTAATTGGCATTTTGACGACGGCAACACACATTTTATTCGCAGTTTCATGTTTCATTCGTCTTTCTGAGCATGCACACAGATTTAAAGAAACATGGCAACAAAGAAAACAATATTAAAGCCAATATTGGCTTTCTTCGCAAAATCGAACAAAGTAGAAATGCTGAATGAAACTGAGACTCAAAAGAATGCCCCGAATGATAAACGAAGTAATGATGACACACAAAATAAAAGTAAGCCGTCCATTGTATGAGAATTCCGACAAGTTTGGTTGTCAACTTTCGCCTGGCTTCGTTACGATAGAGAAAAAAATGCGATGTATTGTGATTTTTGTTGTAGGGCTGGTTCAACTTTGGCTGGAAAAACTGATTTTGTAGATGGTAGTACTAAATTTAAACGTGAAAACGTCCTTGCCCATAGTAAAATTCTTAGACACAGCAAGTGCCACGACTTTATCAAAACAAGCAAACACTCAATTGAAAAGTCTCACATTGCCAAGAAATTTCTCAATGCAGAAATCAAATCAAACAAAAAGGATTTGACGGATTTGAAAGTTAAATTTAACAGTTTATTGTATAGGGAAGGAAGAAATGGCCTTTACAAAACTCAAGCCCCTACTCTTACTTCAATACAAAAATGGGCTACCAGTGACACCTGCATACAGTAACGATGTTAGGTGTGGTGAAATGATGTCTACTATTGCAAGCACGATCAGAGATGAGACATTGGAATCTATCAGTGACTCATTATGTGTCAGTTATGATTGATGGTGCCACTGACAGCTCTGTGTCAGAAAATGAAGCAGTTTATGTGGGAACAATGTTGAATGGCAAAGCAGAAAATAAACTTGAAGTTATTGCCATTGAACATGGCCATACTAAAGGCATTATCTCTGCTACTAAATCTGCTCTTTCAAAAGTGGGGATCAGTGATGATGAAATGTCATTGAGAATTGTTGGGTTTTGTGCAGATGTCAAGGTTTCAAAATCTGCTGGGAACAAATACAAGTGTAGATGCTCAAGGTGTGGTGAAAAGTTTCATTAAGGTGTTCAATCATGACATGACCAGAATGCAAAAAGGAACTTGTCCATTTTGGAAATCATGAAAGACATTATTTGTGACTGGTTTCAAAAACTTCTTGTGGCTGCAGGATGCAATATGGAAGTTGTTCAGACGGAATGGAGACACATGAAATTCTTTGTTGCAAATACTTTCAGGGACAAGTCTTATTCTGATCTGTGGTAAATCCTACTGACCAAGGACCCATACAAGACTGACTTCTGCAATGTACTTCATCTTGTGAGAATAATGCTCACTCTTCCAATCAGCTGCGCAGAGTGTGAGAGAGCCTTTTCTGCACAGAAGAGAATAAAGAGCGACATACGGAGCAGCTTGTCTGTACAGAGACTGTCAGACTTAATCTTGCTTTCTTCTGAAAGTCCAGATCTGGCTGAATTCAACCCAGAGAAATCCATTGACAAGTGGATAGCAAACAGCAGGAGAAGGATTGCTGGGGGGACAAGACAGTGTGACTGGCCAGCTAACATTGTGTCTGTTGATCGAAAGTGTAAGGACAAAGCAGTACTGTCTGAAAACACAAAGATTTAGAGTCACAAGCTATTGATTTGACAATTCAAATTGAGCAAGTGTTAAAGTGGGACTAGAAATTGGAATAAAAAGGTAAATGCAATTCAATATTGAGCAAATGGAGTTATAAATTTTAAAAGATAAAATTTCAGTTTGAAACAGAAATAAGTTCAATGTCAGTAACACAAAGACACAGTATGTGTTTGCCAGACAATCTGGACATTTCCCTTTCCAGTCCCACTTTAAGATCTTAGATCAGCATTACTATAGTTAATATAGTTAATATTTCCGAGTGACATTTACCAACCTGATAGGGAAATTGAAAATAAGGTAAAAACCTGTTGTTAAGAGTGTTACAATAACTGCAAATCATGACTGAATATTTCTAAATGACACCTTTGCCAGGTAACAGTTGAATTGAATGTAATGTTTTTATGAGGTTGTTGTTGTTTCAAGTTTAATAATATTGAAACTGATGCGATCTTCAAACTTGCATTTGTCAGTTGACTGAATTATCCTGAGTGATATTTGCCAGGTAACTAAACAGTTCTACAGTTTCTAGATTCAATATAATGTATCTATGATCTTTTTGTTTGAGGTTGTTTAGTAATATTGAAACTGATGAGATCTTGAAGACTTCAAATTTGCATTTAAATTTTGTCAGTAAGTTCACTGAATATTTCTAAATGACACCTTTCAAAGTTTGCCAGGTAACAATTGAAAATGTAATGTCTTTATGAGGTTGTTGTTTCAAGTTTAGTAACTAATATTGAAACTGATGGGATTTTCAAACATGTATTTGTCAGTTGACTGAATTATACTAAGTATTCTGAATGTAATTGTTCTTGAAATTTCTAAATTTCCTCCCATAAATTTTGTCTGCATTGTCTTAGAGAATTAGAAAATAAAACAAACCTTCACCGGGAATTGTTTTATTCATAACATTAGAGTGAAATAACATTACATCGATTTGGCTAGTAACTTTTCTATTTGGCTAGTAAACGAAAATATTTAGTTGTCAAAAGGTCAACTAAAGGTAAATTTGTCTGTAGAACCCTGTGGAATATTGAAAAATGGCAAATGAATTGGTTATATTTCCTACACTCATCAAACACCTATTCTACAAACACCAAAAAGCAAGTCATCACAGAACTTCTCTTATCACTCTATAATTTCTGTATATACAACATTTTCAGAAAGACATCTGTTTTCTGAAGTTTTTCTTTGTCATTATATTAAATCGATTTGAATTTCCTACTCAGACATAACTATATAAAAC
This sequence comes from Acanthosepion pharaonis, assembly GCA_903632075.3. NCBI lineage: Eukaryota > Metazoa > Mollusca > Cephalopoda > Sepiida > Sepiidae > Acanthosepion > Acanthosepion pharaonis. The sequence continues at coordinate 880,963 of CAHIKZ030005012.1, forward strand.
TGACCATGAGAAAAACATATTGGGTAATTTACTAATGTTTAAATTAAAAGAATAAATTCATCAAATTTACTATTTTTTCACTCGTTTAAACAACTCATAGTTTTAAGAAAATGTAATTAAAAAATTATTTTAATTAGACAATTCCACAAAAACATTCTGGGCTCCACTCAAATAATTTGTAGCAATGTGAAATAGCAGACAATAACAATGCTTATTATGAACACTGTATGTTTTCTTACAACTGAATTTTCACACAACAGATAAATTCTTTCTATGCAAATGTGATGAATTTAAAAATAAAAAAAATGAAATTAAAAAAAAAAAAAAAAAGACTGACTATCCAATTTTATAAAAATGTAAATATACAACTTTAAAAGATTTTATATCTGACAATTTTTAAAATTTGAATTGAAAATAAATAACCCAATAAAAATATTTATTAAAATATGCTTTTAAAATGTGTTACGCAAATTAAATATTACTGATAAAATACATATAAAAGGTTGGGGAATATCCTTTTATGTCATATCCTACCTTAATGAAAAGGCTGGGTAAATATACTTACCTTACATGTCAGTAATACAAGCTATTTTATTTTACTGATGTAAGGTGGGGACATGGAGACAGAATTTAACCTTATGCAAATTCTGCAAAACTTCCTTGTTGCTCAAATGTTTGGTCTGTGTTATTCTTAGCATTCATTTGTTATTTCAAGTTTCTTCATATGTGAGGAAATTTACAATACCTTCTCCATAACCAACAGAAGTTATTATACAAATTTATAAAAGATAATTTACCCATAATGTCAAAAAATCATGAGGTTATATTTTTCATGCAAGTAATTAAGGATTAATACAATTAATTCTAACACTATCTGTCTATATTTCCGAGATGAGGTATTATGTACATTATTTACATTATTCGGACTATTGTCCTCATCTTTGTCGCCATATTTATTACGTTTCGGCCGTTGTATGCTCCGACCTTCTTCAGGTGGTTGGAATGTTGAACAGAACCCTTTATTTCACTCACTGGGGTAGACTGTTCTCGTTCCACGTGACATGTTTAATGGATGTCAGTTATCAATTATCTCCTGTTAATTCCCCTCTGCAAGTTCTCCACTGCCTATATAAGCACTGGTAAAAAAAAATGTTTGCTGATGACATTAGGTTTATAATAACCAGATGTCCTCAAGGACACATGGCACAGTGGATAAAGGTGTTGTTAGATCTAGTGACAGGACCCAAAGAGTGTGAGTTCAATACCCGGTTAAGGCAGTGGAGAACTTGCAGACATTTCGCCTTCTCTTGCTTCAGAAAGGTATGTCTCCACCACATTTGTTCTAGTTCCATGTGCCAAAACATTGTGAATATGGAATATGGCGAATAATGTAAATAAAAAAAGTAATTGTTGCTTTTTTTTCTTCTTTTATTTTAGACTTTGATGCCATCTTAAAAAAATTATTTAACTGTTCATGTAATATACAAACTTAAAATGCGAATTTCACTCTATTGATGTATGCTCATGGATTTATTTTCTATATTTGTTTATTTTAGGCTGCCAATGTAAAAACAAAAAAGTGTCAAAAAGGATAGTTTTTCCCTTGACACCACTATTATTTTAACTACCTTCACTCCACAGCAATGTTTATTGTTTTAAAAAGCTATGATTAGAATTTTAATAAAACCTAAACATTAGCAAAGTTATACATTTTCTTTTTTCTTGGTAATTGTCAACAAAAATAAACACTATTAGATTGTATATTTACAAGAATTATTTCATATTTACTCTATTTTAAAAATTAATATAATTTTGACTAATGCAATACAATACTTATCATTTACCAATTTATAAAGAAATAAATATAAAATCAATTTTTTATTCATAAATTTATAAACATTTACTAAATTATTAAAATATATGAACCAACTGTAAGGAAATCTTTGTTTACCATTTTATAAAGTGGTAATTAACCGATGCTTTGCCAACCATTCCAATAAACAATATAACAAAGTAAATAAAGTGGGAGCAAGTGCTCCTTGTTTCAGTTGATCATACTAGTTAAAACCTTACTAATTCTCAAGTTCAAATCCAAACAATTCTAGAAAGTAATCCATTTTATATTAGGTAAATGTTTTTCATTACTCTAAAAGTTAACTAGAAAAATAAGATCCTAAAGTATTTCTGTTATGCTGGTAAATTTAATTAGATTGGTCATCCTTGCACTTCACATTAACTTCAAGTTAATTCCTATTCTAATTGGCAGCAGGTATAGATTCACACACTTGTAAAATCCACCCCAATAGCTGTTACATAACACCCTCAACTAATTGTAAATTACCCTACATATTAAATTATAACAAGAGCAATGTTCATTCCAACCAGCAACCAATTATAAATTCACTTCCTGGTAAAATTCAAGGTTTACAACGCATCAAAGTTGAAACAACGGTTCCCATATGTCCACTGAAGTTAAGAAATGTTGAACCTGCTCAGTATGTGGATGGGTGACCACTTGGGAATACCAAGTGCTGTAAGCTTGGATATATAGAGGATATAATGGATAATGGTTCAGAATTGTTAATTGGAGAACCAAGTTTGAATTCCAGTTGGGTTCATTATATTCACTTACATGCTAATACCCTTGGGAATGGTATGGACCCAAATCTTCTCCCCCAGCTATGGGTTAATAAGCAATGTATCACTAAATCATTATCTGTAAAAAAAAAAAATAAATCTTACAATTTTCTGGTTTTAAATAACCTGCAAAAGGGTGTTAAAGTCATAGAAAATGAATGAATCAAAATAGCTAGTAAAATTCACACCAGGAATACATTAATCCAACCTACCATGTCATATACTCAGGATCAACTCATCTTCATTCCCTTCATATTTCATTGGTAAGGAGGAAGTTCCACAGAACTGTTACTTTATAGCACAGACACCCAAGAAGATACTTCCCCAATCTCTCTGATCTTAACCTTTTCATGACTAGAGTCAACTGTTATATCTTCATAATATGCACTTCTTACTTCCTCCCTTTACAATATTACAACCTCATTCAGTAACCTTCTACTTGAGTGGCTCTTGGTCCTTGTCTTGCAGGCTGTTATAGTTGAAATATTTATATAGGCACTTCCATTCAGTTTCAAATGAATTTTTAAAAATGAAAAAGCATTCTTGAAGCTTTCATTTTAGCTTTCATGGAAAGCTAAATGATTAAATTTATTATTTCCAGTAAGCAAAATATGCTGGTGTATTTCTAAGTAGAAGTTATATAAATTGGAATCTCAACTTTTTGGTTTCTTTCAGAAAATCGAAAAAAAATTGATAAATATCAGATATTTTTGAGACATTTGTAAACAAAAGTTAATTCTCAGTTTTCAAAATCTTCCAAAAATAAAATATACTTTTTTGAAACTGAGGAATATTAGCCGATTTAAAGTATAATTAATCTGATTTGAAAAAATATTTAAGTTTAAAATAGCAAAAATAAATTTTTTAAACAAACAGTAGCAGTGATTACGTGCTTGTTCCTGTCACTTGAAGATCACTTAAGAGGCATTGATAAAATGTAGACAGATTTATTTATTGTTCTACAGAGACTATCTGTTAAAATATAATTTAAGAAAATGATGAGCGAGTGCCTTTTTTTTTTTTTTATAATTTTTAAGTACTCAGTAATCTTAAAAATATTGAAAAACATTCTCCATAATATTTTATATACATAAAAATAAATTAAATTTTTTTTTTTTTTTAATATTGGTGGTAAACAACTTTTGAGTTTTTCAATTTTTGATTTGTAAATATAGTTTTCACTTAATATCACCTAACCAGATTGAAATAATGCAGAATTTTAAACAATTTATATTATAAATTATTATAATCAAAATCTTTTAAGTGAAAACAGTACTTGTAAAAATTCATTATTCATCGGAAAAAAATTTTTCTTAAGACAAATGTTCTTAAATCTTATTTATAAAACAATTTAAACTTTTCAAATTAAATGTCATAGTTTTATTGCATTTTTCTTTTTTATTTTATTTTACGATTCAGAGCAGATTTGTGGTAACTGGGGTTCCTGTTTTGCAAAAAAAATAAAAAAATTATTTAAATTCTCCAAAGACTCCTAATGTTAACCAATAAGACAAATTTTGAGATTGCAATTTAATTTCTTAAAATTTCATGAAATTAAGTGGGGGTAACACATGTAAAAAAGAAAGAAAAAAAAATTTACCATAATTTTCTAAATTAAAAAAAAAAAATTTCAAAAATAATTTCACTCATTTGTGAATGTCCTGAAAGTTTCATTAAAATCCAACAATTATTTGATTTTTGCAAGAATTTCCAAAGAATTAATGGGTTTATTTTTAAATGAACATTTTTATTACTTCAAACATTATTATTAGAGGATATGCATATTTGAGGGGATGGACCATTGTTTTAAAGGGGGTATATTACATCTACCAGTCACCAGACTCTACAGAAAACAGTAAGAAAATGCACCCTCCAGAACAGTTCAAACCTCTGTGGAAGAAACCAGTCTGATCCAGCCAAAGAGAGCATCACAACCCAGCAAGGTTCTAGCTACCATATTTAAGAAATACATATCCCCTTGTTCAGATTTTCTTGAAAGCTGGATGAAGCCAATCGTGATTTTATTGAATAAATTTACTCTTTAGAGATATTTTTGTGTAATTTTGGTAAATATATCTGTTAAAATTAAATGTCGGTGTTATTTTCATTTCTGCATAATTTAGGTGACAATTTATCCATCGCACCGTGTGTGTGTATATATTATAAACAGTTACAATGGAACATGCAAGTTACAACAACAAAAATGCATTTTTCTTTCAATGTCAAAACAAATATGCATTTTTGTTGCGGTAACTTGCATGTCCCATTGTAACAGTTTATAATAAATATTTATAGGTCTACTTCATGTATTGAGCCTTTTTTAAATTAATGTTATGAATGTTTGAATTTACATTCTTTTACATTTGGGGAGATATATATATATATATATACACACACACAGATTTGAGTTTGTAATCCTGGGTTTCACGCTTTTGTGAGCAGCATGAAACCCAGGGTTACAAACTCATATCCATACAACTGAATATGTTAGCTCTATCGCCGATATTGCGTGCTTTCTAATAAGTACCACACACACACCTTACTTATTATAAAACGCAGATTGTGTGTGTGTCTGTAACGTTTATATATTGGATCGGATTTCCTACATTTTTTTAGCCGATTTCAACAAAACTTCACAGGACTACATAAAATTACCTTGTGGTGGTTCTAACAGCACCGAAAATGAGAAAAACACAATTGTTTTTTAACAAAATCAATTTGAAAACACCATTAAGACATCGTGAGAATAAAAGGGGGACAACTCACATCGTGTTAAAAAAACCCACATTGTGCGTGTTTGTGTGTTCCTTTATATATGGGATCGGATTTCCTACATTTTTCAGCCAATAAAACAAACATTCACTTTTTTTTTTTGGCAGGTAGTGTTTCTTATTGTCTTGCACACTTTTTTCTTTATTTATACATTCAGAATGCTTTAAAAATTCCATTTACGAGACAATTGTTTATAATAAAATTCTATTCAATCGGGAGACTCATCATAACGATTGAAAACAATGTTTTTGTTTGAGTTTGACCAATTAAAAAAAAAAAAAAAAAAAAAAAAAAACTAAAACATGCGTGTCCGTCAACCTAAACGATAATCTAACGATCTCTACTGATTGTACGAATCCAAACATCGGATAATTCTTTATCTTTAGGGAAAGATAATTCCACGTACTTTAGGGCCGTTTTTACAATTCCCTTTGCAATTTGTTACAAGGCAGATCAATAAGGCATTGGTTCTATTTGAAATTAATTCAATATTTAAAAGAAAGTATTAAGAAATAATTTAAAAATGCCAACGTAAGAAATCTAATAGACAAAAAACAATATTTCGAAGATGATAATTATTAAGGAAAGAATACAGTACTTACCTTGTAATAAATTAATAAACCCAAATAAAGTTAATATTTTTTGTATTAGAAACAACGAGTGAAAAATATATTCAAATCAGAATTCTAATTACGAATCACCACAAGCAAAATATGCATTTTTTTTTTTACTGTATTCAATAAGTAAAAATCATAAATTGTAAAAGATTACAGAAAGGCTACCTACATTTTTCAACCGATTTCAACAAAACTTCACTTTTTTTTTGGCAGGTAGTGTTTCTTATTGTCTTGCACACTTTTTTCTTTATTTTTACATTCAGAATGCTTTAAAAATTCCATTTACCAGACAATTGTTTATAATAAAATTCTATTCATCAGTCAATAGACTCATAACGATTGTAAACAATGTTTTTGTTTGAGTTTGACCAATTCGTAAAAAAAAAAAAAAAAAAGAAAAAACTAATTAAGACATGCGTGTCCATCAACCTTAAACAATAATCTTTGTCAATTTTATTTTTCAGTCTTTATGATGGTCGATACTTGATCTATCTCTTACTGTTATATCCCCGGGCTATGCCGGCGGGCTCTACTGCTAGTGTATATATATATATATATATATATAAACTATACTTTGATCCTAGGCAGAGCACCTGGATACACAGATTCTGTCAGTACTATGCTAGTTTTATTGGAATAACAGGTATTCATTTGTCAGGTTGCTAGCATTAACATTTTTTCAGGTGTTCTAAGGTGTGGCTGAGAACAGCTGCTCTGATGCAAAAACTGGTAAATAAAAATAAGAAAGCGTGTTTTTATTGAAATTAAATACAAAAAAAAAATAAATAATTGTTTAGAAAATGCTTTAGAAGCAGATAACTAAATTATGTAATATTTCAAATAAAATACTCCATTAATTTTCTTAATTGTACCTTTCCCCTAATTAAATACCTCTGAAAATTATCAATTAAAAAACAATTATGATAATAATGAGGAACAGATTTATAAAACTGTTTTAAAGACTATGAAAATGTTAAAAAAAAAAAATTGTGGTAACATTTAAATAATTGTGGGGTTCTGTCAGATATCACTTTGGATTTGCACCTATCAGAAAAGAATTAACTTTTTTTTTTTTAAATTTAAAAAAAAAAAAAAAAAAAAAAAAACCACTTAAGTATAGAAGTGTAATTTATACATTTTAATTTCATCTAAAATTTTAAAGCTATTTCTTAACCTTCATAAATCTCAATAGATGTTTTAATTCATTTCACTTGAATTAACTGATTTTTTTTGTAATATTACGCTTAATATAACAAATGTTGGCCACCCATGAAGCAGCTCCAAAAGACCACCAAGAATGATCCGACAGTAGAAAGATACAGATAAGAAAATAAAGGTAAAAAGTTATTTTCAAACAAACACAGTGCAGTTAACAGGCTTTTTTGGTTACTAGAAATAAAATGCGTTTGAATTTAACACTTAAAACTGGTTCAAATTTTTCATAAATTTGCAATGTTTATTTTACGTTTTGTAAAAGAAAAAAAAAAAAAGAAAGCATTTCTAAGTTTTGACAATCTTCACCTCTAGTCCTTTTTATTCTTCCCTAAACATTAAAGACATTTGCAGATGTTTTCGTAACATCCTCTGACTCAATATGACACACCCAGTTTCCAAACAATCTCTGCATCAAACATTTTTCACTTATGACCAAATTCTAAACAGCCATAAAAAAAAAAAAAAAAATTACACTATGGAAAAAATGTCTTGGATGCTTTAAAATCAAAATTACAAACAAATGTCGACTTTGTATAATAAAGATAAAGGTATTTCTGTTTTATTTCAAAGAGGTAAAAGGTTTTGTTGCTTTAACTTGACAGGCAACAGATTTGATGAAAAAGAAAATAAACTGAAACACATTGGAACTATTTCCTTAAAATACTTAAACAGCAGCAGAAGGTCATACACACTTTTTAAAATAAATCTTAGTCAAGAAACATTACATCCAGTTGTGTTATCACAGAATAAAAATTGCAAGGAGGGATCCTGACATCCCAATCTGAAATAAGAGAAATAAGCAAGTCATCAACCAATCTCCTAATCTATACAATAGTTATCAGTCAAACCAAAAAGGCCTTAAGAAAAATAAAATTTTGGCCATATCAGTAGCTAGTCAGAAGTTACATATCCTTTTTGTCATAAAAGTTCAGATGAGGAGTTGCAATTCAAGGCTAAAGAGTTTCATCTACTCTAGTTTATGATGAGAATCTCATCTTCTCAACGATTGACAACTGGACATAGCTAATGAGCCCAACCTCCACAGTAGCCGTAAGGCTCTGAGAAAACGGACTGAATCCAAACCCCTGCTTAGACTGTGACCCTAAGCTATTTAACCCATAGCTGGAAGAAAAATTAATTCATGCCATCTCTAAGAGCATAAGTGTGAAGTGAGTAAAATAGCCCAACCGCCATGTTAGCTGCATAGCAGAAGGTGTTTGAATTTAGAGTTTTCTTTCTCTTAATCAAGTTGTCATTGAAAGCAAGTGAACCCTGTCTGACACTCTGCTATTTAATCCCAAGTTGTACTCATGACTTTCTCAAGAGCATTAGTGTGAAATGAATGAAACAAACCTACAATTTGAACTATTTTCCACCCCAATAACCCACACACAAAAAAAAAAAAAAAAAAAAAAAAAATGCTCTTAAAAATATTATTTTTGATCATTTAATCAGATTTGGAGAAGTTGGTCGGGTCAATGAGAACTTTTCCACACCCTTTTATAATATGAAAAATTTTGAATTTCTCTCATATAGAATGGGCTTAACACAGATTTACAATCTTAAATGTTACTGCTATTTAAATGCGAATTTCAAACAATTTAAAATTCTTTTTAAAAGGACTAGCACAACATGCAAATTACAAATTGGAGACACTAAAACCAGACAAGTACAACAATTTAAATAACTCGGAAGTGTTTTAACAGAAGACGGAAAGTGCATCATTGATATCTGAAGGTGCATTGGGTTAGCAAAAAGATGCCTTCAAAACGCTAAACAAAGAATTAAGAAACAGGAAAATTTCATTAGAAACAAAGAAAAGAGTACTGAACTGTTACATAATAGCAATCATCTTATATGGCAGTGAATGCTGGACAATCTTCTCACAGATGAAGAGATTTGAGGCAACAGAAATGTGATTTGACAGTTGGATACTGAGAATACCATGAACCAAACATGTGAGTAACAAAGTTTTTAGAGAATATGGAAACAAAAAGGACACTTATTTAACATCAGGAAAGAGTGTTGAAATTACTAATGAGGAAAGGGAGCTAAGAAAATTTGATACTCACAGGACATTAAAGGCAAGAGGGATAGAAAAATAACATGTAATGTACCTAAGAAGCTTGAGTAAATGGATGGTAGAACAGAGAGAGAGAGAGAGAGAGAGACACACAAAAGATGGTAAATAAATTGTGGAGTGCCACAATCACTAAAGTCCTGGCACACAGAACAAGAGAGCTAAGTCTTGCATCAGTAATGAGTGCAGCATAAAAACTAGCTTCTGGTGAATAATGAAATATTCACCCCATTTTTCTTTACTTTTTTTAATAAAAAAAAAAAATAATAAAAAAAAAAAAATAAAAAAAAAATAAAGTTGCCTGTTATCTCATAAAATTCAAAATAACTAATTTTCATTTCATCCAAATATTTCAATTGAAATAAATTTTCTAAATAAATAAATTTTCTTTTTCTCATTTAAATTGAATCAATTGCTAGCTCTGCTGCTAGGAATGTTTGTCTCGCATGTTGTTCTAGACAATTTTTTTTTTCACCAAAATCTGGCATATTTATAAGTCTACCATTCAACTTTCATTTGAATATTGCTGCCACTTACGATTCAGTGCTCCTGTTATTTATTTAGAGATTCTCAGTAGAATCCAAAGAAGAATCTGCAATGTTATTGATCCTGACCTGGCATCTCAGCTTCAGTGACTTTCCCACCACCGTAACATAACTTTCATGTGCCTTTTCTATAAATACTTTCATGGCAATTGTTCTGATGAACTTTCCTCTATGGTATCAAAGCTTTATGAATTTAAGTGGAGTATTAGATTGGCAGCAAGCTCACATCATTGAAATGGCTAAATGTAATCACAAGTTCTATGCTAATAGTTTCTTCTATAGCACTTCTTGTTTCTTGCTCTCCATTCAATTTTGACCTTCAAAAATTTAAATGCAATGTCAATCATCTTAATTCTAGCTCTTTTATTGTTCGCTCTTTAATAGAGTTTTATTTTCTCATTTTCTAACACTCAGTATCCCCTTGTGGTTTAGTGGGTTTATTACCTTGCTCAGAGTGAAATGATTGAAAAAAAAATTTAAATACAATGTCTATAGTTATCATCTGCCTTTTCAATTATTTTTTTTTTTTTTATTGTTCTCTCATCTTGATAGTTTTTTTTTTCATTCTATAACAGTCAGTAACACCTTGCATATTAGTGGCTTTATTGCCTTGTGAAATGAAAAAAAAAACTTTAAATTTTTAAATATAGCAATTAAAGTAGATACCAAGTTACTTTGTTTACTTTTAGTCTGGAACAAGGCCAGAATATTAGAGCACAATATGACATTCCCTGTGCTAATAAACTGGTTTTCAAGACAAGCTTCTTGGTTATTAGACTACAGTAGGCACCCTAATTACTTTTTATGTCAGGTAGTGGGGAGGACAACTAAAATTGTCCATAAGGGAAAATTTACAAGAGTATAAAAAAAAAAAAAATCATATCTGATTTAAGAACCTTACGTTAGGTATCTTTCAGGATAGATATTTTTTTTTCTCTGGGAACAGTGGAGGAGGATGAAAAATGAAAGGGCTCACTATTTCAGAAAGTAGAACAAGCTCCCTAAAATGTTTCCATTCCCTCTTACCTACCAATCTATCTTACGAGACAACTCTTAAACCTTGTCAAAATAACACTTTCTCTGAGGAAACTTTCAAGTCTTTTTTTCTTTTTTTTTCTTTCCTAAAACTATATATCTGATAAAAACAGAGATATAGATAACTGACCCAACTGTGATTCATTTCCATTCCTCATTCCCTTTGGTTTTCTTCCCTACCCCATAATATTTCTCTAAAAAAAAAAAAAAAAAAAAAAAAAATCTTATTGAAATAATATATATTTGACACCATTTGAACTTCTGATATACTTATACTGTAACAATTATAAGCTAGTTCATACCCAGAGATTCACTCCTAACCTTGTTCCCTTAAAATTATATCAAGTTTGTCCCCTAATCAGTACCACTAGTTATAAATAGGGTATCATTATCTTAACCATCTTACACAAAAACTAAGTCTTTTTCTTTTAGATTTCAGCCCCTTTTTAGTTTTGTATTTGATTCCACCTACAGAAAGACAGATAATTAACTTTATATATAGCCTTGTTTGTGATGTTAAATTTAAAAACTCTTAAATCATCTCCATTATTCTTTCAAGAAAATCCAAGTAAATTGTTTTGTCATATGGAATGTAGACAATTAATACAACTTTCTCTACTAATTTTATTGTTTTTTTTTTTTTTTAAGTTCCTTTCCACCCACCAGCATATATTCCTCCCTTCCTCACAAAATCTTATTTGAATATAGATTTGCCACCCTTGATAGTACTTTGGATACATCCATGATGTAACAATTAATTATTGAACAATACAGCTAGTTTAATCTTAGAAGAGAACTTCTTAACCTGGAGCCCACGGATGGGATTCAGGGGAACTCTTGAGAATCAGTTAAAAATTAATATTTCTATTTGTTATATAAGTCTTGTCCCAATCAATTTCCCATTGAAAGAAATAAAGGAAAATTCATCTTGCCACTGCTTTAAAGAAAACACACCCAGCCAATACTTGAAGTTCCAACCATTAGGCATCTCTTGACTTGGGTACATGTTTACTATTTAAATCTGTGTCATTCTATGCATAACCGCCATTGTATGCCACTCCATAAGAGAAAGTGATAATTATCATTTCCCAGATTATCACAGCTTGATTATCTTCCCATATATTGGTGAGGATTAATTGACTACAATTTTTTTTCAAGCGTGGCTGGCTGAAAAGTGATGTGTGTGCATTAGGGTGCAGTATGAAGAAATGCGCATACAACTGTTGTGAAAAAACAGTTAGACAGTGAGTATCTCCTTGTCTATGAAGATAGAGTTCTTTCAGGGGTCAGTGACTCAAAAAAGGTTAAGAACCACTGCCTTAGAGAGTCAATCCTAACAGTGATCCTTCAAAATTATATCCATTGAAGTACAAATACAATAGACTTTGTTCCCTCTAAACAATACCTCTAGCTTGTTAACCCATGGTATCACTAACAGCTGACACTAAATCTAATAGTCTTTGCCCCTTTCACCCTTTTTCTCTTCCCTACAGATTTTCCTTCCTACTAAACTGAAGGGGGGATAGGTCTTTATCTATGAGGGAATAAAGTTGACCATGTCAATCTATTTTAGTTAGATATCTTCAAGATTTACTTATATCCAGTCCTGACATCTTGAATAATAAAAAAAATACTAGTTTTAACATGTAAAAATTTCAGTTTCCCTATTTTAAATTTCTGATGAATCTTAATTATTCAGTTAATGATTGAATAAGCTCATGGCAAGTTTTACGATAAAATATCCATAGAAATTCCCCTATTGCATCATTAAATATTTGAGCTTAACTTTAACAAAATATCGCAATGTGAATCATATGAATGAATATTTTAAGTAAGGAAGAAAAAAAAATGAAAAAATTTGAAATTGATACCTTTTCCATTTCATTGAAACAGACAATAAACAATTCTATCTTCGCTTCTTTCTTTCATTTTCTCACTGAAACCAAGTAGCATCTTTGATATGCCTGGTCTTCTCAGGAGATCAAAATCAAATGGTCCATTATTTACGAGGTATTAAACATGTCTATCTTTCTTTCTTTTACTGAAACCAACTATCATCTCTGCTAAGTATTTTGCCTTTCCACTTGATCGAAACAGAATAGTCCATTATTTATGAGGTATTGGCAGGGTATAACAGTCGCATAAATTAACAAAGGGACAAACACAATTATAACAGGAGTATTCTATATAACAGATAACTGTCTGAAAGATATATTACTGTATATGCATAACATGTAAACGTAAGACTCAAAATAGCCGCCCGTGAGACACAAAAAAAAAATAGCCGCCGGTAGGACAAACCATTCACAAACCAACTTAGCAGTCTAGTCATGTAAGAAACATACAAGGAACATCTCTGGTATATTTACCCAGCCTCCCCCACTAAAGCAGGATGTGGCACAAGGTTGTTTTTACGTAGGGAGCCCCATACACATATGTATGCAAATGGGTTAAGGATAGAAATTTTTGCATAGTCCCCACAGCCACTGTTACCATTATTACTCAAAATTCTGCATACACTAGCATCTTGCTGCAATAAGGAAAGTCCTGCTGCAGGGTTAGAATCCCCCAGGACTGGCTGCCTTCTCACATCTAAAATGGGGAGAAACATTTACTTTACTTCCAGCCAAAAGCAAACTCCTGTGCCAGTAATTTCTATTAACAACTGAACAGATTCCAGGATAAAAAAAAAATATAACACAGGAGGATAATAAAAAAAGAACTTGTTATTTTTTATTATTAAATTTATATTTTCAAAATGATGAATAGTTGTTATAATGAACTTATGCATTGGCTACAAGAAACAAAAATACTTTTGACATATTTGATCATTAACTGAACCTTCTCCAAACCTTTGATTTTTTTTTTTTTTTTTTTTTAGGGCGGGGGTGCATCTTTACTTTTCTTCCACATTCAATATTAGAATCAATAAACCAAAACATCCCAGTTTGAGGAACATTTTAAGAAATGCATGCTAATCAGATAGCTGTCATTATAAAATTTTTTTTTTTTTTTTTTTTTTTAAGAAAGTCAGTTAAAACTAAATGCTTCTAATAAAAAACTAAAGCTAAACCACTATAATTTATCTTTGTCTACTTATTTGTTACTTTGGTATGTACTTCTGGAAACACACATTTTTAGCTGAATAATGTTTGTTCAGAAGTGTTTCTCAACCATTGCTGACACCTCAAAGTGAAAAGATAAAATTAATGAGAAATTTAACACTGTTTGACTGTTACAAGCTTATCAATCTTTGTTAGCCCTGTCAACAGGGGAGGCTTGGAATATGTTGAGTGCATCCTTGAAGAGAGGTAAGACCACACCAAAACCAATAGGGCTACCCTCCATGTAAATACTTGTAAATTCTAGCATAAGCTGGACCTAGGTCAGCTCTTTCGGATATAGCATAAACCAAACCTAGGTCATCCCTGGCATAAGCCAGACCAAGTTTTGAAAAATATTGCTTTAATCTAGATCAGTGCTTTTCAAATTATCTGATATGGCAGAGTGGCCTTTATTTTTTTTACCTCAATGTGTTACCTACCTGTAATATTTTGTGGTAATGTTAATTCATACCGGAAACAATATATATATATATATAATGAATATAATAAAAGTTGACTATTCTTTATCTTCTATTTATTTTGCAAAAAAATAATTCAATATCAAAACATATAAAAAGTAATAAAAAAATAAGCAGTTTAACACAAAAACAACAATTATATAAACACTGAAACAAATGTGTTTTGAACAGGAATAAAACATATTTGATCCCATGCTCATTTTTTTTTTTTTTGTCAGTTTAAAATTAATAAAAACTTATCAACATTCACCTAAATCCACATTATTCTATTGTAGCTAAATAATCTATTTTGAAAAATACCAAATTAAATTATTTCAGATAGCACCAAATATTTTTAAGTTTCAGTAAAGTTGTACGAAAACCTTCATTTGAAAGCAAAAAGTACCAAGTTTGGTATGAAAGTACAAATTCTGACAGCCCTGGTTCTGGTAGTGTACCGTTTGGCTGGCATCTACCACTTCTTGAAATGATTCTTTAACATGACCTGGACACTGGCTGCATACCAGTAGCTGATGGTTCACGTACCAGCACCAGTTTGCAGATCACCACTTTGAACTATCTAGAGCAATGCTACTCAAACTGAAATGAAAACATTGGCTCGTTTATCTTCACTTAGTATTTTATTTCAGATTTCCTCATTTCACATACAGAGGAAAATGTCCTCAAAGTTCATGGGTCAACTCTTAACCAACATTACTTGTCTCACTGAAAAATAAGAATTATTAATACACTGAACCACAAATAGTTATCAACCATATATATGTAGGCTCTCTTGTCCACTTCAATACCTAAGGACTGAACAGTTCAGTTTAGAATTGTAGTTTAAATGAGTCTCTCTTACTAAGACGTCACTTGTACAAATCAAGATACTGCTGGTTCAATCCGCTGTTCTTGCTTTCCTAACACTTCAAAACGTAAATCCATCTCCCCCCCCACTTCTCACTGCTTCAGCCCTCTTTTATCAGGCTGACAATTGCAGTCACCCAACCAATCAGCGTTCTTCGCTTTTATTCTCAATTACCCAAGTAAATAGCCTCCTCCAGTTCAACCAATCAGCACACAACTTGCTATTGGTTGAAGCATGCCAAACTGTACAAAAACCCTTGTTACCACACATACTGCTGGAATGGCTAGACAGAAGAGTAATGCCATTTTCACAGAGAGAACTGAATCACCAGACTAACTGCACAGCAGATTTGAGTAGAGTGGTAAAGCCTTACATAGAATCTGTCACACATTTCAGAACTAGTAACAGAAAAATGGTACATAGTGTGACATAATGTCACCAATAAATTTTCCTTTTTTCTAGACTGGCTGCTACCCAAAGCAAAAGAACCCAGTCAACACTGGTATTTAATCCATAGTTGAAGATGGATAGATTCATGCCTTTTCTAATAGAAAAAAAAATCATAAGACAAGCATCTGTTCAACCTATACATCAGTAGTTCCAACCAATTTTGAACCATGCCCCACTTTGGTATTTCTAAAATTCTGGTGCTCTCCTGTAATATTTAATTCTTAGATATTCAAAATCTTATTGCAATTAACATGAATGAAGCTTGAAAAGCCATTAACTTGGTCTCTAAACAACCCTCCAAAGACCATGGCATCTATGAAAAAGAAAAATTAAAAAAAAACAAGATAGTGAAATAAAGTTTCAAAACAGAGAACTGAAAGTCAGAAATATGAAATATTTGAATGAAAGTTTATTCTGTAATATACTTTTGATCATTTTAATCATGAAATAATAATACAAAATGAAATTTGAGCTCATCATAAAATGACTGTTAGCGAGATCCTTGTGTCATGTCTGTTACAGATAGATTTTATATTAGGCACCAATTTAGTCAGCGTAAGCTTCAAGTCTCCTCGTTTAGTGATATTCAGTCAATTTCTTTTCTTCAATAACAAATCATTTACAGCACTAAAGCTGCATTCAGCTAAATATGAAAATGGAAATGGTAACAAGAAATTTCTTGCAACAGTGGTTGAATTTTTATGCATCATATGTATTAACATTAACACTTTCACTCAAACTCACTAGAAAACAATTCACTGTTAATAACTCATTCTCGAATTGCCCCCTTATTCTGTTAGTATAAGTAAACTGAAGGGTGCACATGCCCCACGTTGGGAATCATTGCTATACATAAGTCATCCTAAGGGAGATGGAGACTCTACCGGGATTTACTGGAGTGGGTGGGGAAGCAATCTTAATAAGATACACAGGTGACACTATGTTGCTAGCAGGCATAGAAAAAAAAGAAAGCAGCAAAAGATTCGAAAAAGCAAAATAAATGTCAGGCCAACAGGTGTGCAATTTAGGACAAGAGGAAGAGAAAAGGAAACTGGTCATTCCTATCAAAATCAATGAAAACATTAACACAAGTGGCTAACTTTCATCCAGAAATGGGCCACTGAATGTAAAGGAACCAACATGGAAAAAACAAAGTTAACTTGTTTTAAAAAAAAAAAAAAAAAAAAAAAAAAAAAAAGCAATTCAAAAAAAAATGTAGGAATTTGAGGGTAGGGTGAGGATAGTCTTTTGAACATTAATGGATGCTAGTAATGTACATGATTTGTACCAATGTAAATACATGCAATTTTTTCTTTTTTACAGAAAAATTAAAAAAAAAAAAAACAATTCTAATTTAAAAAAAAAAAAAGAATCTAATATCAAAATGTTTGATTCAAAATTTAAAAAAAAAAAAAAAAAAAGGTATCAAAATTTAAAAAAAAAAGTTTTTCCAAAATTTAAAAAAAAAAAAAAAAAAAAGTATCAAAAAAAAAAAAAAAATGTATCAAAATTTAAAAAAAAAAAAAAGGTATCAAAATTTAAAAAAAAAAAAAGGTATCAAAATTTAAAAAAAAAAAAACAAAATTTAAAAAAAAAAAAAAACTGTATCAAAATTTAAAAAAAAAAAAAATATTAAAAAAAAAAAAAAAGGTATCAAATTTAAAAAAAAAAAAAAAAAAGGTATCATTGATCAAAAAAAAAAAAAAAAAAAAGGTATCAAAATTTAAAAAAAAAAAAATTATCAAAATTTAAAAAAAAAAAAGGTATCAAAATTTAAAAAAAAAAAAAATTTAAAAAAAAAAAAAAAAAAAAGGTAAAAAAATCAATTTAAAAAAAAAAAAAAGGTATCAAAATTTAAAAAAAAAAAAGGTATCAAATTTTAAAAAAAAAAAAAAGGTATCAAAATTTAAAAAAAAAAGGTATCAAAAATTTAAAAAAAAAATCAATTTAAAAATTTTAAAAAAAAAAATAAAAAAATTTTTTAAAAAAAAAAAAAAAAAGTATCAAAATTTTTTTTAAAAATAAAAGTATCAAAATTTTAAAAAAAGTATCAAAATTTTTAAAAATAAAGTATGAGGAAAAAAAAAGTATCAAAATTTTTTTAAAAATAAAAAAGTATCAAAATTTTTAAAAAATAATATCAAAATTTTTTAAAAATAAAGTATCAAAATTTTTAAAAAAATAAATATCAAAATTTTTTAAAAAATAAAAGTATCAAAATTTTAAAAAAAAAAGTATCAAAATTTTTTAAAAAAAAAAAGTATCAAAATTTTAAAAATAAAATCAAAAAAAAAAAAAAAAAAAAAAAAAAAAAGTATCAAAATTTTAAAAAAAAAAAGTATCAAAAAAAAAAAAAGTATCAAAATTTTAAAAAAAAAAAATTATTAAAAAAAAAAAAAAAGGTATCAAAATTTAAAAAAAAAAAAAAAGGTATCAAAATTTTTAAAAAAAAAAAAAAATTTTTTAAAAAATAAAAGTATCAAAAAAAAAAAAAAGTATCAAAATTTAAAAAAAAAAAAGTATCAAAATTTTAAAAAAAAAAGTATCAAAATTTTTTAAAAAAAAAGTATCAAAATATTTTAAAAAATAAAGTATCAAAATTTTTTAAAAAATAAAGTATCAAAATTTTTTAAAAAATAAAGTATCAAAATTTTTTAAAAAATAAAGTATCAAAATTTTTTAAAAAATAAAGTATCAAAATTTTTTAAAAATCAAAATTTTCAAAATTTTAAAAATAAAGTATCAAAATTTTTAAAAAATAAAGTATCAAATTTTAAAAAATAAAGTATCAAAATTTTTAAAAAAAAAAATCAAAATTTTTTAAAAATAAAGTATCAAAATTTTTAAAAAAATTATCAAAAAAAAATAAAAGTATCAAAATTTTTAAAAATAAAGTATCAAAATTTTTTAAAAAATTATCAAAAAAAAATAAAAATTTTAAAAAAATTTCAAAAAAAAAATAAAGTATCAAAATTTTTTAAAAAAAAAAACAAAGTATCAATTTAAAAAAAAAATAAAGTATCAAAATTTAAAAAAAAAAATAAAGTATCAAAATTTAAAAAAAATTTCAAAATTTAAAAAAAAAAATAAAGTATCAAAATTTTAAAAAAAATAAAGTATCAAAATTTAAAAAAAAAATAAAGTATCAAAATTTAAAAAAGTATCAACATTTTTTAAAATATCATTTTAAAAACAGTACACCTCATTTGCCAAGAATGAATTACTGTAAGACAAAAATTTGAACTTGCAAAATATTAATCTTTTACTTGCATTTGCTCAAAGAAAAAAGTACAATATTTTTTATCTAAAAAAAAATTTTTGAAAAATAAATAAATATTATAATGATTATAGAATTGGATAGTTATCAAGTCAATGTTAACTTTAATAGGTTATATTTTGCTATAAAACCATTCAGCTCATTTCATGACAAGGATGCAACTCCCCTACTCCAAAGAAATATACTGAACAAAGCATTTCAATAGTCAATAAATAAAATTATTTATTTTTAAGCTTATCTTCTGAGGATCTAATGATTCAAAAGACATTGAATTTTTTTTTTTATTATTGATTTATGTGTCTCTCACTTTTTTCCTTTTAACATGAAAGGTATGGTGATTTGGTCAACCTCATTTCCAAAGGTGAAATGCTACTGTACAAAGCTTTGGTTGTATGACTTAACTCCTTTGTGTTGTCAATGTTATGTTGCTGATGGTTTTGTCTTTTTTTAAATTAATTAAAAAAAAAAAAAATTTTCTTTTTATATTTAAATTTAAGAAAAATGTACACATAATAGACTAAAAAATAAAATCTTAATTACTTCAAGTAAAGTCTCAAATCAACACATCTTGTGAGGTGGATTAATTATCAGTAGTAATTATAAACATTATTATTACTAAAAATAATGTTTTCAAAATGCAGTCAATAGGTAACAGGCGGTAAAGGGGAGTAATTAGCACCTGTCTTTACTGAAAAGAGTAATCTTAAAATGACAGAATAAAAAAAATCTTTACAATATTCACATTATGCTGTCAAGTGTTGACAAAAAAAAACCCCAGCACAGCTGTTGAAATGGATTAGATACTTGAAGTAACTAAATGACTAAGAACCACATGAGAAATACAACTGGAATCTCCACAGCCTCAAAAAAGAAAAGGTTTTCTTTTGATACAACAATACCTTTACCCACCTTATCAGCATCAATTAAAATCATAAAGGTCACAAGTCCACATGCAGTTAATTGTGAACTCCCTAATCCTTTCCATGGCAGCATAGCATAAACTTCACTCAGGCTACATATAGTTTCTAATTCAGTGTTGTCTTTATCCTAGACTGGTTGCCCTGATATTCAACCCATAACTATGGGGAGAATAAATGATTCATACCTTTCCCAAGGATATTTGGGTGAAAGGGAATATAACAAACTTAACCAAAATCCAAACTTGCCTCACCAATTTCTTGTTCCAAACAATTAACCATTATGCATTCCTACACAAAACAACCACATCTTTAGTAGCATCTCCAATGCAATTGTTTTTTAATGTTAAATACAATATACGTAGGAGTCTATTTTGCTTAGTCTGTTATATGGATGAGGTCAACAATTAAATTTGATTTTGAGATTTAACAGATCAATAAAAAAGTTCATGGTTCATTACAACAGAGTTAAAATCTGAAATACTTTTTTTTTTTTTTTGTCAATTCACCTCAAGCAAGGTGATAATGCCAGTAAGACCCAAAGGAAAGTGAAAGAGAAAGAAAAGACTTTAGAAGGAACAAGGGACCCAATCCTAAACAGATTGGTTGCTTGCTTGCTTTTGTTTAGTGGCATATCAGCCTCTGTGGGTTACTTAATGCTCAAATCTAAATATTTTGTACACAATATCTTTTTTTTTCTTTTTGAGAGAATAATGGTTTCAGTGATACAATTATTAATAATTAACCCATAGCTGGGGGAGAAGAGATGAATTCATACATTTCCCAAGAGTATTTTTTCATAAATGAATATAATAAAGTCAACTGGAATTGGAACTCAGCTCTCTAATTAACAACTCCAAGCCATTATCAATTGCACCACCCCACGCACCCAAACTTGCACCACCCCATGCACCCAAACTTGCACCACCTGGTATTCCAAAGCAGTTAGCCATCGAGATTCTGACCAGGTTTGATGTTGCTTAACTTCAACTGGTGTTTCAATGTGATGTGACCATAAGTCCAATCCTAAACCGGAAACAAAATACCATGGAGAACTGTGACCCTATCTACTCCAATTGAGGGGGAGGGAATTAAAAAGTAATTGAATAAATAGTAAATAAAATTTCAGAGTTTAGGTGAAGATGTTAGAAGTATAATGTTGAAGTAGACTTTAGAATGAACCCCAGAAACTCGATCCTGAACAGGATACAAGGCTTAAGCATCTACTCGTTTTTTGACATTTGTTCACCCACTACAAGGCCCAAGATTAGAGGTTGTTAAAAACATAACTATTGACCTGTGACTTGAATAGGTTAAGATTGTAGTGATTAGGAAAGCATCCTCTTGGAAGTCTGTTCTACAAAGTAGAAGTTCTTGGGAAGAAGCTGTCCAAATGGAACCTCCTTCTTGCCAATAGAATACAAAGGGAAAGAGAAGGATTTGAACAGGTATACACGGTATAGCAGGTTGTAGCAGGAAAACAAGAAAAAAAAAAAAAAAGCTTTAAAATTATTGTAGTAATTAATGCCTGCAATCGGTTTCTTCTGTCTCTCTTGTCTGTGACACTTCTAGCCAATTCAAAGTTCAATTGAAAATCTGTTAGTTCAACAGGCAACGTAGTAATGACAAAACAGGGTCAGAAATCCCACCTTCACTTCACAACAGCGGGAATGCATGTTTGTCCACCGAGCTCAAAAAAATCATTCCCTCAGTAAGCAAAAAACAATGGCCTTTATTAACCAAGCATTTTTTTTGATTAGCCACACTATTCAGTGAGGAAAGAACATTAGTATAGTTTCTTTGATACATAAAATAGCAGGTTTTTGCTAACTATTTTCTTTAATTCTTCTTCCGCAGACCATGCACAAAATAAGACAAGTGATTTTCTCTTTCACTACACAGGTCTTAGCTATAAAAGTCTAAACTAACAGAACTAAGGAATGTACCTGGTCAGAAGATTTGCCATGGAAATCAAAATAGGATAGCAAGATGCTTGTGATGTTTTATTTGTGGGGAAATGGATTGTAGGGTGGAAAATAATTCTCATTAGGTGAGTCAGAGTTATTGATGTGTGGCTGAGTGCAATTTTTGTCATTCAAAGTTGAGCCAAAAAAAAAAAAAAAAAAAAAAACAACATTGACTGAAATTAATAAGGGCATCCGTGATAGTGACATCAAATACAATTAGGGTAATCATTGTCATGCATTGCAATTTAGTTTCATGACAGAAATGCATTAAAAATTATTTTGCAATAAGAATGCACTATAAATCACAAAGAGGGAGCTTGTTATTGATCAAGAATTAATGCAACCATTCCTGACAAAATAGGTCTCTTATATAATTCTGATTATGAAAGTTTTAAGGGCATTAATATTCTGAAAACATTTCTGGGAAATAAAGGCAGACTTCCTTAAAGATTGTTTTATTTAGACTGAAAGGATTTTGAAAAATTGATATATCATACATACTTTAATAATGTCACATAATTTTCTCTAAAAGGACATTTATATTCAACAAAGCTATATTAAATTTGTCCTTTCTTAAAGGTCTCATTGCATGTTTGGTAATGTTCAGTTATGTGTATGATATAATTATAATAGGGTTATGATGTAAGTTACTGGTAAAATGTTGCCAAATATTGGGGATGCTCATCAACATTTCCTTCTAAGTGAAATGAGTCCAATGTTGGATCTGAAAAGACGTCTGCCGCCACTGTATGGTAGAGTATGAGTATTCAAGGAATGGAGAGTTCTGGCCTTTCTTTGGTCTCTGTATCTCCTATTTCTCTTCAAAGGGTGTTGTTTTTCACAGACTGCACTTCTCCAATTGGTTCTTTCTATAGCTTCTGTCTCACAATTGACCTGATCAATTTCTGTCCTCAGCAAGGTATTTTTGAGCTGATCATTGAATCAATGACGTGGGGGTTTCATGTGGCCTCTTGCTAGCTGTGTTAGGGTAATAATGTCATTCATAATAAAACTAATAAAATAATGATCACCTATTTGCAACTGTATAATTTATTTTTGGAATTTTGTAGATTCACAAAGTATAATTATCAAATGACTTCATTTTAGGACTAGCATGCTCACCTTGATTGTTATACTCACAATGTTTCAGCCATTGTACCATCCCATCTGTCCTTTTGGTGTCTCAAAGTCACCAAAGTTATAAAGAAAACCTGAGGATACAGTGGTCAAAACATTATCTTTACAAGAGTAAGATTATACCAAAAATGGATTATTGCTGCTGTGTAAGGTTGAATAGGAGTCTGGAAAGCTAACAAATTATACATTTTCAGGGTAAAAGCTGGTTATTTTTCAGGACAAATTCCTCCTGCTTCACCTGTTGTAAAATTTCCTCTCATATGCCTATGAGTGTGGTTATAATTTTTCCTTACCCCAGCTATAATACAAAAAAAAAATATATATATATATAATTCTTAGAGGGGGAGAGAGAGAAAGAGGAAATAAAGCATTATGACTTGTGGAGACACTTTGGGTGAATACTTTATCACAGCACAGGATTTTTTCCCTCTCTCTCCTTTAGGTTGTCTGGAGCAGCACAAACCTCACTTGCCTGAGTTCAAAATTATTTTTACAGTCTTGCAGGGGATTAAACCTCCTTCCCCACAGGTAACATTACAAGCTTATCACTATTCTATTGTTATTAATATGGCAAATGTTCAGACAAGTTCCACCAGTTTAGAGATTTAATGCTAGGATTTGCCATGCTAAATCTAAGGAGTCATATCCTTATATATATTTCATTTGTAACAAGGAATTTCCAATCAGACATCCTTTTTCCCCCCAAGAAATGTTACTTTGGGAAATAAACTCCTCCTATGTGGGTGCTTCCCTGAACACTACAATGCTAACCTCTTCCAATAAAGAGTTATTTGTTATCTATCCTCCTCATCTTCACTTCCTTTTAGATCACACACCTAATTCAGTAACCTCTCTACCATGAGTGGTTCTTGAGCCTCGTGTTGAATGAACTTTAATAAAAAAAGAATCCTGAGTATAACAATCAAGATGAGCATGTAGCCTAAATAGCAAGGCATAAA
>CAHIKZ030005012.1:910000-980000 GCA_903632075.3 Acanthosepion pharaonis
ATATATATATATATATATAAATAAATAAAAGTTACACAAGCTTATGATTTCTATCTATATCTCTGAGATGAGATATTATGATTACTTACATTATTCAGACTTATCCTCATCTTCATTGACATATTCACAATGTGTTGGGTATTGTACACTCCGGTCTTCTTCAGGTGACTAGAATTTCAAATCGCACTCTTTATTTCATCCACTGGGGTAGATTGTTCTAGTTCCATGTGCCATGCCTCTTCCAGATGTCTCAGTTATTTCCCATTAACTCCACTCTCCAAGTTTTGGTTCACCACTGTTGTGGCCTGGTATTGAACTCACAGCTCTTTGGGTCTAGTCACTGGATCTAACCAACACCTTAATCCACTGGGCCATGTGTCTGCACAGCCAAGGTCTAGAGTCGGCAGCAATGCACACATGGCCATAGTCAAGAATCCTCAAAGACACTGGGCCCAGTGGATAAAGGCATTGGTTAGTTAAAGAGAAATAACCGAGACATCCAGAAGAGGCATGCCACGTAGAACTAGAACAATCGACCCCAGTAGACAAAAAGGGTTCAATTTGAAATTTCAGTCCTCTGAAGGCCAAAGCAGGCAACAGCCGAAACATTGTGAATATGGCAATGAAGATTATGGTTATTAATGGAAACTAAGCAAGAATACAGTGTAACTCGGATATAAGAGAGATTTTCTCTGGTCCCAAACTAGAGCCTGTGTTAATGTATATAAAATAGACCAAACCCGGATATAAGAGATTTCTTCTCCGGTCCCGACAACTCTCTTATATCCGGGTTACACTGTATATTGTATACAACATATCTTCATTTACCTAGATGCTTCCAGATTTGATACGAGATGACATTGAAAGATCATATGAATCTAAATGAAGCCATTAATGACTTGAAAGACTGATTAAGTTTTATGCTGCACTTGTAAGAGTTGTTTACTTAAGAAATGATCTAAATCAGATGACCCATTTACTGAATTATACAACTGAACCTGATATATAACTATCACATGATCAACATGGAAATTAACACAATGTACATTCACCCATTGTGCACAAACATAACAATAGGCTCTAACAAAAATAAAACACACACCCTAGTTATTACTCTCACGAAGGTTGTCTTTGAAGTAATAAAAAAACTTTTTAAAAGCGTAACAGCAAATAAACTGTTTTTTTCTATAATGAGTATTTCCAGTTTTAAATTATAATAGTGAGGAAATTGTCATAAAAAGACAAACTTGTATACATCGTAAAAATAAGACAAATTCAAATCATGTTCATCTAGAAAAAGAAAAAAAGAAAAAAAAAAATTCAATGACATATATACAGTAACCCTAAACTGTAACGCTTGCATGCATTCCAAACTACAGATAATACCTTGTTCATTGGGTTTTTTTTTTTTTTTATCATTTTCAATACATGCACAGCCAAGAGTTGGCAGCAATGCACACATGGCCATGGTCAAATTGGTGCCAATGCCATCTTACCTGTAAAATCACAAATTACCGTATTTGACAGCATATAAGACACACAGGTATATAAGATGCACCCCAATTTCAGCAGGGCAAATCAAGAAAAAAAATTAGTAAAATTATTAGTAAATGGTACAGCCTAGGCTATATTTATGAGGTATTATTTTGGTCAAACAAGCCATGGTTACAGTTAAACAAAAAATAAGAAAAAACAACACAAGCCTATAAAAACTTTATTATATCCAAAAGTAAAAAAACAAAATAAAAATGCAATTATTACAATTGAGTAAAACAGTACAGTTACCATTAAAATTTATTCATATTTAAATCCATAAAATTCGTCTTATCAAAACTACTATCAGCGTTGTTAAATAATGCATCATCTAATTTCAACCGACTATCACGAATTTTAAACCTACATATGGCATATAAGATGCAGGGGAATTTTAAGATATTTTTAGTAAAAAAAAAAAAAAGTGCGCTTTATATGCTGTCAAATACGGTATATAAACAACTATTCAAAATAAAATTAAAAAAAATAAAATAAACTAAATTAAACTAAAATAAATATATATTTATAGGATTGGTGTATACAGAATAAATTCCAATAGCCAACATACTATTCTTAAAAGAGTGCTCAATACAGAGTAGAGCAAATATAATTATTCATTTGATAATTATAACAAATATGTTATAAAATCACTAAAAAATAACCATTTTGTTTCAACACTTCTGGTGTCTTATCAAGTGATGATGTTGGGGTTCTACATTTAACATCACTTGATAAGACACCAGAAGTGTTGAAACAAAATGGCTATTTTTGTAGTGAAATAATATTTAATGTTATAATTTTATAAATATATATATATATATATATATATATATATATATATATATATATATATATATATATATATATATATATATATATGAGAGGGATGAATCACACGTTCAAGAAGAAATGCTTGAGAAAGCTCGATGAATCTCCTACCGGGGGCATAAAACCAATGGCTATGTACAGAGCAAGATCAAGTCTTGTGGGACGATTGGAATCATTCCTCACCACTATTAAGCATCAGAAGATGACATGGTTTGGCTAAACCATGTCATTACTTTAAATGTTATATTTTGTGGATGCACATGCTAGAGTAGTCATCCATGTTTTTTTTTGTTTTTTTGAAACCATGTAAATTTATGTCTACCAGCCTGTGCATTCTAGAGTCTTAATAAAGAAAATATGCATATACAAGACAGCAGAGGAAAAATAGGAGCTTGTCATTTTACACTCAAGAAGTAAGCTATTTCATTTATTTCTGTCTTAAATTTTTACATCAATTAACTTTAGATGAAATATTATCTATCAATTTATTCAAACTAGTGTCTTTATCCTGTTTGTTATAGTCACAATGTTTCAGTCACTTTACTAACAGCCTTCTTCAGGTATCTGCCAAATTCTGTAGTGAGCTCAGAATTTCAGACTGAATTTTTTATTCAATCCACTTTGGTAGATTGTTCTCGTATCTGTATTTGGTTTAAATTCTAATGACAAAATCAATAGTTAAAATGCTACCTTGAATAAGACATTAAACGATATTTCAAAACATCTAAAAATTAAAAGTTCTTTACACATCAAATCCAATCAGATCACTCAAGAGAATGAACCAGTTCAAACTAAATAATGTTATTTTCCTTCATAAAAAAAAATACATGTCAGATTTTTATTGCAAGTTAATGTATTCACAAAGTCTGTATGAAGCAAACCAGGCAGGTTAAATTCTCAGGACATATTTGATAAATATATCATGAGAGTTTCAGCTTATAATCAATCTCATTAAAATATTCTTAATAACTTGTTTTGAGGTTTCAGATTTTATTATGCAACAAATTCTTATTTCTAAATAAATCCAAAAGATATTCGAGAAAAAAAACAAAAAAAAAACAAACCATTCAATTAACACAATAAGCCATCTACATAAATAAATTATTTCATTATTTTACATTTTAATATGGGCTTCTTGACATTCTACAACTTTCAGCAGTTTATTATCCATTGAATTTTGTTGACTTTTCTACTGTTTGGAATTTAACATTACTTACAGTTTTCATTGCTTCCCATGGATCTTCGTTTGAATATTCTTTGCCATTCTCATGACTGTCTCTTAATGATAGACCACAAATTAATACTTTGAGAGCCTGAGGGTCATTCTGTTAATTTGAGGGCTTTGAAACTTTTTTTTTTAGCAGTGAGGAGGGAGTAATATTCAGTTTTGCAGAAGATGAAGGAGCATTATTTTGTCTAAATATACTCTTGAACTTAAAGCTTTTGTTGGCACCTGTACCACTCAAAACATGCCTTGTCCAAGAATTTGCCAGAATTCTCTGCATTTATCTGGAATCATCATCAACTTTGAAAGGACCTCTAATTTTAATGATTACAATACTAGACCAAAACTTTACTACACCTCCTTTGTTTTCTTCTAAATCATGTTGGTTGATTATTTCCATGACATACCCAACCTCGAACCCAACCATCAGAATCATCCCATCAAATCATTAAAAATGTTTTCATCTCCACCCTTGCCCAACATTTATCTTTTTTTAATCATTTCACCCCAAGCAAGGTAATAAAGTCACTAAGACGCAAGTATGATAGAATAGGACAAAAGAACAAGAATTAATACCGAAGATAGCAATTGACATTGCATTTCAAATTTTGAAAATCAAAGTTGACTGGGAAGCTAGAAGAGTTTCACAAGTGAGAAATCCAAGAGAAAAAACTTAACATAGAACTTATGGTTACATCTCGCTATTTCAACTGTAAATTGACGAGACCTTGTTGCCAATCAAGTATTGAACTTAAATTCATAAAGTCTAGGTACCTTAAAGGAACACTCATCAGAACAATTACCACGAAAATATTTATAGAAAATATTTACTTAAAAAAAAAGGTGATAGTTTAGTTGCTATCATATCTTTAGCCATTATCATACTTGTTATAAAACCGTGTGTGTGTGTGTGTGTGTACGTTTATATATTGGATTTCCTACATTTTTCAACCGACTTCAACAAAACGTCACAGGACTACGTAAAATTACCTTGCGGTGGTTCTGACAGCACCAAAAATTGGAAAAACAATTGTTTTTGCATGAAATCAATTTGAAAACACGATTAAGATGCATTAATGAAAGGGGGCAACTCATATCGAGTTATACTTATTATAAAACCCAGGTTGTGTGTGTGTATGTGTGTTCGTTTATATGTGGGATCGGATTTCCTACATTTTTCAACCGATTTCAACAAAACTTCACTTTTTTTTGGCAGTTAGTGTTTCTTATTGTCTTGCACACTTTTTTTCTTTATTTTTACATTCAAAATGCTTTAAAAATTCCATTTACAAAGCAATTGTTTATAATAAAATTCTATTCAATCAGTAGACTCATAACGATTGAAAACAATGTTTTTGTTTGAGTTTGACCAATTAAAAAAAAAAAAAAAAAAAAAAAAAAAAAAAAAGATTAATGCGTGTCCGTCAATCTTAAACAATAATCTTTGTCAATTTTATTTTTCAGTCTTTATGATGGTCGATACTTGATCTATCTCTTACTGTTACATCCCCGGGCAACGCCGGGCTCTGCTGCTAGTCTTTAATATTCTTCATTTTTTTTTCTCTTTACATCCAGAACACCCACTTCTGTAAATGTTTTATTGTCAGTCAATCTACTTTTCTTGCTTATTCCCCTCTTAATTTTTCTCAAATCTCTGTGGCACACTTCAAGTCAGTTTTCCTTTCTTGTTATCTTACAAAACTTTAATTTATTTTTTTTTTTTATTGTTCTATGATCGCTGTTCAATTATTTTTTTTTTTTTTTTTTTTACACAATTCCCAATTTCATGTTCCCATTACTCAATGTTATATCTTTCTTATGAACCATGGGAATACAGATTAAAAAATAAAAATAGTAATAAATAAAATTATTATAAACAGCATTTACTTAAATATTTGTATCTATAAAAAAGAATATATAAACATAAAAATGTCTTAAAATAATTGTCGGACTTTGGTCATTTCATAATGTGTGACGTCATTTGTTTATATTTGGATACACATTGAGCAGATATGAATGTACATGAGAAAATCATGGAAAATTGTAGTTTAAAAACATTAAAATCTACCTTAATATCTGAAATGCTCCTCCGTGGTGAAATCGGTAAAAGCACGTCAGGCTATGTAACGGTTCCGTATAGGATACAGGTTTGATTCCTGTCGGAGGACGCATATTTTCTATGACAATTTCTCAGACATTCAGGCCAGTAAATGTTGTTAATACTGTTTATTATAAACAGAGCATTTACTTAAATATTTATATCTATAAAAAAGAATGTATAAACATAAAAATGTTTTAAAATAACTATTATATAGATATTTACAATATTATGAACAACATTCATATTGTCCAATAAAATCCCACACCACCAAATACGTTCTTGTAAATATTTCTAATAAGAGCAGTTATTATATGCCAAAGTTCATATGGTATATCATATAGTATAGTATATCAAATATAATATCCAGAAAATGCTACCAATATTAGTTGGTTTGTATCAAATTTATTGTGCAAACAGATTTGCATAACAAAATCTGACTTTGCTAATGCTTTGGCTTATGACCATTTCATATTAAAACACTGGTTCTTATACAATCAACAAAGTTAAGCAACATCAATCCTGGTCAGTACCTAGATGGGTCACTGCTTGGAAATACCTGGTGCTGTAAGCTTGGATGTGCATATGATGTAATGGATAACAGCTCAGAATTGGAAATCAGAGTTTAGTTTCAATTCCAGGTAAGATATGAATCCACCTCTTCTCCCCACAACTATGGTTTAATTAGGTCTTGTATCAGTAAATCATTATCTCAAAAAAAATGGTTACAATCTAAAAATATTTTCTGGTTTTAAATACCCTGCAAAAGGTTGATAAACCATAAAAAAAAAAAAAAAAATCAATGTAGATGTATTGGATATGAAAGATTATAAAAAGAAAGCTTATGTAAGCTAGTTTATAAAATAAGTAGCAGATATGGATTTCCCAATAAAAGCATCAGTGTTATTGATTTTTCTACCCATCACCTGTTTTAATTAAGACATCTGAACTAAATAATAGCTGGCATGTGAAGAAAAGAGGTTTTCTTTAAAGGGATTATTGAAATATTCATGGAAAACAACAAGACATGCATACACATTCACACCAAAAGTAGATTAATGATTTTTTTTTCTTTTTTACAAACTACTTTATTAAAATATTCTAAGCATATAAAAATCTATTTCAATACCTGAATTTAGCCAAACTTACCCTTAATCTGAGAAGATCATTCACTTTGCACATTGTGTTATATAATAACTGATAATCATTTAGATAAACAAAATATAATTATTTTCTTTGTGTGCATATGGAAGTAATCTGAAAAGTATCCACAATCAAGAACAAGAATTAATGTGCCGGGTCAAACAAAATTGACAGATTAAATGAAACAAAATTAAACAGATTAAATGAAAAAAAAAAAAAAAAAAAATCAGTATTAAAACAAGGTAATATTAGCTATTTCTCTATATGGAAACATTTGACATCCATTGACCCAACAGCCAGTACTTTATAAAATCTTTCAAAACAATTTTTCAGGAAAATAGGCTTCTCAAGTTCAGTAGCTGTTATTGCTCTTTACACTATTAATTGGGGGGGTTCCTTCCTAACCTTTTGTTTGAAGTAGCGTGGAAAGTCAACATTATATTTTAAATTTTATTTATTTTAAATTCTGAAACTACAAAAACATATTTTGTGAGCTATGAATTACTGGTATTTTCAGCAAGCTAATTAAAGTTTAACAATGTTTTCATTAGTTAAGATCAATTTATATGGATTCTTTATTCTTTCAACCCAATATTCTCATCTCTGTTGTCTTTATTCCACTATCTCAGCCACTGTTCTTTCTGGATGCCTCCCAAGTGTCTGCCACATTCAGTAACCTTTCGAGATCAAACAGAACGCTTTATTCAATTTCTGAGCATATGCTGTTCTCATTCCTTTATCCATGATGTCTAGTATCTTTCCAAGTGAATATCAAAACTTATAGCTATGGGCTCTACTTAATGATACTATTTTGTCTCTTTAATGTATATTTCTATACTACCCAACTTAGAGACTGGACTTCAAACTTCCAAGGAACCAGATTAAAAATAAAATAAGTCAAATTCATCCAAAAGAATCCTGGTATGAAAGTAAAATTGAATCTGAAATTCAAGCAAATTCTTTAGGTGATAAAATGAATTCAACATTCAGAGTTCGAAATCCACAAAATATATGTGTGCATATATAATAAAAACTGTATAGTATTTTTTTTTTTTATTATTATTATTATTGACTGTTGATAGATGTTTCGGGATTTCTATTCCCCCTCATCAGCCAAAGATTTACATTGATTTAATCTTTAAAATGTGACAGTTCAGATAAAAACACAAATTAGTTATTAAAGAAGGAGTTTATATTCCCAAAAAGGGTGTCTTATTTAAATAAAACAAATTAAATCCTCTATGTCACACTTGAGGATATAAAAATTTTGGAGAACTGTATGCTAGTACCAATACTTTCTCTTTTTCTTCTCTAAGAATCTTAAATTACTGAATTATCTTCTCTTTCTAAGAATTCTATTATAATTGTGCTTTTCCCTTCTTTTGTTAGTTCACACAACCGTTACCCCCTGCCAATACCTCATAAATAATGGACTATTCCATTTTGTTCTTGTATAAAGAGGGGAAAAAACACTAATTGGTTTCAGTGAGAAAATGAAAGAGAGAAGGGAATACAGAAGTATGGAGAGAGAATCAGATTAAGCTAAGATACTACACTTTGATCTTAGCCAAAAGGCCAAGAAACAAAGGCAACTGTGATGAAGGCACCATTTTTCAGACACACATTATCAAACGATAGAAACCAAGTAAGGCAATCGAAAAGAAATTTCAGTTACCATAAATAAAATAACATCTGTTGAATTATTCTAAAATTATTAAGACAGGGAATTGGTTAGTTTTGAATTATTGTCCATTAAAAGTCTGTATCATGCTTTTGCATTTGAACTTAACATTTACATAAATGGAAATCTTCAGCTGGTTCCACTTTCATCTGCTAAATTATTTGCACATTCAATCTTATAAAACTGATAAATATATTGGAAAGAAAATGTTTCATCTTTTGTTTATGCAGTATCTTCCTCCAGCATAGCGGAAATGAAGGCTTTCTACAGCTTCTTTTTTTTTTATTGCTTTCAGCAATACTTGTTCCTTGACTGTAATTTGTGGCATTTTTTGCTCCATCTATTTACTAAAAACTTGTCAAGTAGGTTACCAGCTGCTTTCCTCTGCTTCTCTTTACTCTGATGTACCTTGTCAGTGTTAAACTCTCTAAGTCTTACTTCATTATTTCTTCTGAAATTTCAATTTCTGATTGCTATCAATAGTCTCTTTGCAGTTTGTATTCTTAAGACATCCTAAGCTGTCAGATTTTTTTCCATATTCAACATACTTTGTTCAAACCACATTTCTGTCACATGAAATTATCTTTGAAGAAATAGTCCAACATTCACTGTTATTAACCTGCATTTTACCTTTTTAGCTTTTATTATTAGTTTGTAACTAATACACCAAAAAAAATAAAAAAATAAAGATAAAAAAATAAAAAAATAAAGATAAAAAAATAAAAAATAAAAAATAAAAAAATAAAAAAATAAAGATAAAAAAATAAAAAAATAAAGATAAAAAAAAAAAAAATAAAGATAAAAATAAAAAAAATAAAGATAAAAAAAATAAAAAAATAAAGATAAAAAAAAAAAAAAATAAAGATAAAAAAATAAAAAAAAATAAAAGATAAAAAAAAAAAAAATAAAGATAAAAAAAATAAAAAATAAAGATAAAAAAATAAAAATAAAGATAAAAAATAAAAAAAAATAAAAAATAAAAAAAAAAAAAAAAAATAAAAAAATAAAAGATAAAAATAAAAAAAATAAAAAAAAAAAAAAAATAAAAAAAAAAAAAAAAAAATAAAAAAATAAAAAATAAAAGATAAAAAAAATAAAAAATAAAGATAAAAAAATAAAAAATAAAGATAAAAAATAAAAAATAAAGATAAAAAAATAAAAAATAAAGATAAAAAAATAAAAATAAAAGATAAAAAAATAAAAAATAAAGATAAAAAAAAAAAAAAATAAAGATAAAAAAAATAAAAAATAAAGATAAAAAAATAAAAAATAAAGATAAAAAAAAAAATAAAAAAAAAGATAAAAAAAAAATAAAAAATAAAAATAAAAAAAAATAAAAAATAAAATAAAAAAATAAAAATAAAGATAAAAAATAAAAAATAAAGATAAAAAATAAAAAATAAAGATAAAAAAATAAAAAATAAAGATAAAAAATAAAAAATAAAGATAAAAAAAAAAAATAAAAATAAAAAAAAAAAAAAAAAATAAAAATAAAAAATAAAAAAAAAAATAAAAAAAAAAAAAAAAATAAAAAATAAAGATAAAAAAATAAAAAATAAAGATAAAAAAATAAAGATAAAAATATAAAAACAATAAAAAAAATAAAAAAATTAAATTTCTTCTTTTAAATTTACTTTTTTGTTTTAATATTCATTTTTTTAAAGTTATACTTTTCCCTTTCAGATGATACCAAGTCTATATTTATTTTATAGCTGGGGAAAAACACTGAAATATTTGAATAAATAAATACTAAACTTTTTTTTTCAAATAATTCTATTTAATATTCTTCTTTTAAATTTACTTTGTTTTAATAACATTTTTTTTTAAGTCACTTTTATTTACTATAGATGTGAAAATAGATTCAAGAGAATAGAAATTTTAGAAATACATACTTGGATAGTGTTTAGCAGAATAAAAATGTAAAAACAAATAGTAATCTGATTAAAGAATAAAAATTCTTACCATTTGTTTTTAATTTTTAATTCTGAGAATTTCTAATGCATTTTAATTTTAAAATATCTTCATGAATACAACTCATACAATATTTTTTTTTTTACAAAAAGCAGGCAATAAGGAGTCTGTATACATAATAACTTTGTCATGAACTATTATAGTTTTTTAGTTTCAGCCAGATACACATACAGACAACTGCCCTTTATATATGTATAGATATAGATTAGTGTAGCACTATTTTCTTTATTTTTTTATGTTATTTTGGCAGAGTTGTACAACAGGTACTGCAAACAGAAAGTGCCTGAAAACTGTATGATGTGTTGACATAAGCCTTGTGAGTGAAATTGGATAGACAGTACCCCTGGGGGCCCGTCAACAGCTGTGCTAGCATGAAGTCATCATGACCGAGAGTTTGAGTCTGCTGGCCTTGTTCAGATTGTTGATCACGCGAGATAACACTCTAGGTCTGCTCAGCATAGTTACAGTATAAACCACATGTGGGCTTTGTGGGTGTTGAACAAATACAAATGTGCCTGAGCAAGCATCTGCAATAGGGATTGGTCAGCCACCCTAGTAGACAGGTATCATCAAATATGAGTGGCCAGCTATACTGCAACCAGAAGCAATCTTTTTTATACCTTTTTTTCATACTACTCCAGATCACAAAAGGAAATTTTTTTTATTAAATGTTATAAGTTAATAAGTATGAATAGTTTACTATATTTTAAACTGATGCCCCACCTCCCAACTATAAAATTCAAAAGAAAATATGCCTATATTAAATGATTTTTGTTTGGTTTGTTTTACAAAATATCAACCTCAATAGGTTATTTAATGCCAACAAGATTTTTATTGCTGGTAATTTTTTTTTTTTTTTTAATTTATTGCTGTAATAATATTTTTACAAAAATGTATTGCTGGTATTAAAACCTATTTTTACACTTTCATAATGTTTTGAGCCCAGTTTGGGGGTTAACTACTTTACCCATAGCTGGGCTACCACCCTAGGTCAGGATGAACCCAGGAACACCAGCAATTAAGAGGTGGTTCCACACTCCTCAAAGCCTCTTGATCAGAGGCCTTGCTGTTGGACGTAGTTTATCGTTTTACCCAGGACAATTAAATGATTTCTTAAAATTTATAAAAATCTGCTATCATACCACCCAGGTAGTTGAATGCCTACAGCTTGGGCAGCTGAGCACCTAACCAACTCCCTCCACATGTCTTGGTTATGTTCCAATGTCCGATTTTCTGTTAATGACTTTCCAGCTAAGATAGCAGACAAGGAAAAGAAATTACAAAATCTCCTACAGAAGGTAGCAACGAAGAGTGAGAAGAAGGGACTAAGCACAAACTACAAGACAGAATGCATGGTGATCAGTAAGAGGATAAGCCCAAAATGAGATTTGCAGGTTGGGAACACTAGAATCAAGCAGACACAAAAGATTAAATATCTGAGAAGCATTTTGACAGAGGATGGTAAGTGCGACACTGATATCCATAGACGTATTGGGACACATTCCAAAAACTGGGTTGAGTACTCCAAGACAGGAGGATTTCTTTGGTAACAAAGTAAAGAATACCGAGCTGTCACGTGACATCTGTCCTTTACGGTAGCGAATGTTGGACGATTTTCCTCAAATATGAAGAAAAGACTTGAGGTGACAGAGATGTGGTTCTACAGAAGGATGCTAAGGATATCATGGACTGAGCATGTGAGCAACGATGAGGTCTGAGAGACGATGCAAACAAAGAGTTTCATGCAATCAATTTCATCGTTAAAAAAAAATTATATTTTATAAATGACTAGTAGGATAATTAGTAGTGGAGGTTCCACAAATCCATATCATGAATACCAAAATCAAAGACCCCAACATAAAATGATGTAGTATTTGCATAAACTACACACATCCTCCAATATACTTTAAATCATTTACACCTGTAAACAGCTGTCATACTGTAGATACAGATAAGTTTGCCTAACAAATGGTTCACACTCCTTATCTGTCGCATGAACAGGAGTACAGGTTTATCCCTGGTTTCCAGTTCCTTCTGAAGACTTTCCATTCTCTTTCACTCCGCAGTAACCCCTTGCATCTTAGTGGTACGTTGCATGAGATTAGAGGATTTTAAAAAAGACAAAAAGGAGAGGATAAACATTTGTAAAAGTAAATACTATTGTCTAAATATTTGTACCATTAGTAAGAAGATTGGTAATATTCTGATACGAAGAATCAAATACATAGAACAGAACCAGAGATATTTGTGAAAAGTGATAGTGTGAAAAGTTACCTGTATACATAAAAAAATTGTAATAATTTGCATTAGAAAAACTTTTAGGCAATATCAATTTCAAAAAAAAAAAAAAAAAAACTCCTTTGATTTTAATATTTTTTCAATAGTTTAATAAAAGGGCAATTTCTTTTTAAATTTTCATTCAGAATTTCCAAAACACATGCAAACAGCCAATAAACTAGAAATTTCAAAGAACAAATGATGAACATAGGCTGAAGACATGTGAAATGGCAGGAGGCTTTCAAAGAATATATATATATATATATATATACTTTCACACTTTGAGTGGGTGTGCAGCATGGCAAATTTAACTTTTTTGTAACTTTTCTGGGATATTTCTTTTTATACTCTCCAAATATTTGATCTTTAGCTGATTGAATCTACGGGTGCTAAAGAAACCTAAAAATCTATACAAAACCTGGGGATCCAATTTCGACACAAATGAGTATGAACAAAAAAAAAAAAAAAAAAAAATTCTTCCACAATGGAGACAATGCAAAAAGAATTAAGTTACAATCAGTTTCAGAAATCTTAAAGCCATCTTTTCATCTTAAAGAAATAAAAAATAAAAACTTTTTTGCATACCCATCCACCCTACCAGCAAAAGACAACATGAAGGGTGGGGGTGCCAGGGTTATGGATATCAGTTCACCAAAGAGATAAAGTGCTCCCTTGAAAGTTCTGGGGTAAGACCTATCTAATTACACTGGTAGGGTAAGTGTACCCAGAGAGAGGTACTAAAAGATACCTTCTGTTCCCATCCTTTACATGTACCCACTTCACCTTAAAGAGAACACAAGCTCAAATAAGACTCTGAAAACATCACAAAGAGATGGCAAAAATATCAAAATTAGTGTGTATGCATTACTTTTTCTTATTACCGAGTAATAAATTCTATTAATTGGTTTGGTTTACGGCATATCAACCTCAATGGGTCATTTAATGCTGACAACTTTTTTTTTTTCCTGGTAATGTTTTTGTTTTGTCAAAAATCTATTTCTGGTAATATTTTTTTCCTCTAAAATATATAGCTTATAATATTATTTTAAAAAATTTATTGCTGCTAATATTTTTTTTTCTTCAAAAATTTATTTCTGGTAATTTTTTTTTTTTTTTTTTTTTTTTTTACAAAGTATTTTTGGTATTAAAACCTATTTTTACACTTTCATAATACTTTTTACCTCAGTTTCAGGGTTAACTATTTGCCCATAGATGGGACTCTAATAGGTGCTACTACCCTGGGTCAGGGTGGACCTGGGAACACCAGCAATTAAGAGGTGGTCCCACACTCCTCAAAACCTCCTGATCAGAGGCCTTGCTGTTGGACATAGTTTATCATCTTACCCTGGACACGGACGTAGTTTATTGTCATTCCCAGGACGGTTCTATTAATTGATTGTATATGAAGGTACCTGAAAATTTAAAGCCAGTCAGTTTTTTAATATTGAATATAAATCTAAATGTAGTTACAAGAACCCCAACAGAAGGTAGGAAAGAGAGAAGAAAGGATTAAACATTAGTTGTAAGAAGATAGAAAGCATGATGGTTCAATATGCAAATTAGAAATCAGAGATACTTAATCAAACAAGTACAATTCAAATATCTGGGAAGTCCTCTCGACGGAACGGAAAGTCCTCTCGACGGAACGGAAAGTCCTCTCGGCGGAACGGAAAGTCCTCTCGACGGAACGGAAAGTCCTCTCGACGGAACGGAAAGTCCTTTTATGACAAAGAAATTAATTCATTTTGAGGACCAAAATGGGTACACATTAAAATATTAAAATTACTTTCATTATAATTTATTCAACAAGATAACCTTAATTCTGATATCATTCCCTCTTGAGTAAAACTTTACCCTTGATACTGATGATTCTACAAACAGTGCTTCCCCATTGTACTTTAAGGTACATTTTTTTTTTTTTTTTTATATCTGCACGTTACATCAAAGTGCCCTACATATTTTTAGAAATATCCAGATTAAGACTGTGATACACACAGAGAAAGAGAGAAAAAGAGAAACAATCACAAAAATTTATCCAGAAGGGATCTAGTCATTTAACGAAACAAAAAAAAAACAAAAAAAAATCTCAAAAAATGATGCCATAATAACCTTCATTTCAAAATTGATTTTTCAGGATCACAACTTCAACAAGTTGTTCTTCATGCTGTCCAGTGTCTCAACAGCAATTTTAGCTTTGGGATGACAACTCCCCACCCCACAAAAAAAACAAATGTCTCAGGCAGGCAAATCTGAACCGAAAAGAGTTTGGCACACCTGATTAATGTAAAGTTTTGCCAAAAGAATGCAATGGTCACAGTTTAATGTCATCTCAGTGCCACGTGAATAAATAACAAAGGACTATCTACAAATGGGGATACACTGCAAAGTTAGCTCTGATCGATTGTCAAATTGCTTCAAAGTTGCACAACCGGTTCTCAAGTTATACAAAATGGCTGGATACATTCCAGACAGGCCTAGATGTGACAAAGAGACAAAATGCTTGCCTTCACCGGAAGTCACAATATGGCCAAGGATGATAATCTGACAGAATAGTTCTAAATGTGTTAGTATATGGGACAAAAGTGAAAGACAATGAAATGGTAAAAAAAAAAAAAAATCACAAAAACAATTAGAAGGATAAAGGATATGGTTGGGGTTGTTCATATACAATACTTCTGGGGTTAAAAAGACAGAACCCTGGGGTTAAAAAGAAATTAAATGTGCTCAACTCTAGAAAGCCATCCCCTTAGGCAGTATTTCTCCCTTAGTGAGAGCACTAGTGTTATCCCTAGCATTCCCAAAAGAGGAAATGCTGATAGAGCTTGAGCAATTTTTGTTACTGGCCCCCATGTACTTTAATCTCTACCTTGTGCTATATTCTGTTCAAGCAGTTGTCCAGATAAGTTTTTATACAACACAAATATCATAACTTCAGAGAAAAAGAATAAAGCAATTCTATTTTTCTCTGAGAAAAATCATCTTGAAACTAACAAGTTTGGACTCATTGTCTGGAAGAGAAAAAATGCAGGCAACACATGTGAAAACTTCCATTTTTTTTTTCTCCCAAGTAACTTGACAACAGAAGCATTTTATTCTCTTTCAGCCATCTCTCTAGTCTAAACTGCAATGGAATCCAGTGACCCTTTTTCTTCCAGTGCCATACTGATGAAAAGTTCAGGCCAATTTGTCTACTCCCCTCACCATGCCACTGATTGAAATACTGTCAACAACTAGTCCTGTTCCTCTCTGTAGATTGGTTCTCCATCTGCCAATCAGTGAATTGTTAACAGCCACACAGTGAATATCTAATCACATCAACATCCAGTTTTTCAGAATATATACAAGAAAAAATATCAATTTTTATGATTAGAAAAATTTTAATTTTGTTTTTAATAAAATAAAAGATGAAACTTTCTTTTAAATACTCTAGACAACTATAATCAAATATAAAGTTGAACAAATATAGGTGCAAGGTGCCTGTTCTTGTAACCATATGCATATATGTGTTTTGTTAAACAGAATGGACAAGGAATGTTTTAAATATCTTAATAAGTTTCCTCTGATATCGAAGAAGTTATTTAATGTTGGGTGGAAACATAAGAACTTGCCAAAATTGTGCGTATTGCTCTGAGTACTTTCGACAATCAAATGACAATTTATCATCTATAAAATTTGTTTCAATCTCAAAAATGTATGTGTTAAAATACCTTTTAGTCACACGAGATCATTTTAGTCACATGATGCTATAAATCTATTCTATCACCATTGCATAACTCATTCATTTCAAACCTTGGACTGTTAGCAACAACACACATTGGCCAATGCCGGACTTCTTTTTTTTCCTTGAAAATGATGGCAGAAAGTATCAATAAATCATGTTTAAACAAAGGATTGCTGCCTAAATATACATGTTTATATGTTTGGACATTATGTAAATAAATAAAGTATATAATATACATTAATATTACCTTAAAAGCCATCTAATAGGGCAGCATTTAAGCTATCTCCTGCGTAGGGCTCTTGATTGAGCCTTCGGCTTGTTCAGGAGTTTGAGAGTCCCTAAGTCTTTGCACAGTCTCAGCATTAGAAACTCTCTGGGGTGCAGTTTGATCTGGGTTTTCATTTGCATGGGACTTTCTCTTCCTCACTGTAACCC
The DNA here is from genome assembly GCA_903632075.3 of Acanthosepion pharaonis. Classification (NCBI taxonomy): domain Eukaryota; kingdom Metazoa; phylum Mollusca; class Cephalopoda; order Sepiida; family Sepiidae; genus Acanthosepion; species Acanthosepion pharaonis. The sequence continues at coordinate 926,913 of CAHIKZ030005012.1, forward strand.
TGGCTCTTTTGATTGCAATCTGGTCCTCTGTTGGCGGAGATTTCTTTTTGCTAGTCATACTGCTGCTATATTCAATAGGCAACAATAAACTACAGAAGAATTCAAAATTGATTGCTGCATTTAAGTATTGCATTAATATTTAACCTTACGTTTTAAAAGTTCAATGATAATTTTTTAAAGGATGCCAGATCATCATCATATATATATATATATATATATATATATATATATATTTTCAGACTAAAAAAACTAAGTCTAAGTCACAGAGAGTTAAAGTGAAATAAATCCTGCAACTATCAGCACTGTCATTCTAGTCGCTGGATTATGGTAGGTGATACCCAAAGAGTGATATTCATGTTGTACAAGTGACCATCACTATAATCTCTCCTGATGAGTTTCTTAGATGAAAGAGCCAAACAGTTAATTTAAGAAAGTAGCCATGCCCAAAATCAAGTAGATGGCAATCACAGACACATGCAATGGGGTGCTGAAAGTTATTTGCTTAACCAACAAAGAAAAAATTTCTAATGTTCGGTCACTTGGTCAGATTTTGAAAAGTAGGTTTAGCCAATCACTTCCCAGCACCTAATCATAAATAATGAAAAATCACATGGATATTATAAAAACACAGAGGAGACGGATGCAGCCAAGTTTTGAGTTGGACTAAAGATATCACACCATAATCAGCTGACAGTAGCCAAATAACTTACTAGGTTCATTTAATGACACAATCTAATTGAAACTGATAGTCAACAAAGACAAGGATAGTTAAACTCAAGATTGCTAATGATACCTCAATACAAATATCAAAGACTGTTACATAATATTCTCAATGTTTGTGGGTAATTTCCTCATGCACGTGGTTAATTGCAATGCTTCAAGTTATACATACAAATTAAGAAAGGCTGCTAAGTGCAGCTAAATACTTTGGATACAGTTGTTTATCTGCCCGTCCAATTCTCTTGCATTTTACTTCTAAGTCTTAAACAAGATTATTCCTTTGGTAACAGAAATTTTAATTGAAAGTGTTTAATGAGAAAAATGAATCTAATATTAGATCATAATTTTCTTATACAAACTCATCTGTTTAGAAATAAATTTACAAAAATATATTTACTATATCTACTCATGTATCATGCAAGTTTTGAAGACCTAATTTTGAAGCTAATTTTAAGAGGGTCACATCATACATGAGATGTAAAATTAGTGTATGTACACCTGTCCTGGCTCCGCCATTGACCAAACAATATATCCATTTACTGCAGTCAAAAAGTACAGCTGTATTTAAAATAAACCTGATTTTGATAAAACTGATGTTTTCCTTAACTGTATCCAATAATAATGCATATAATATCCTCATATTAGTATCATATTATAAAATACAAACATAGCAAATATGAAGCTTTTACATTTATAAGATGTTTAGCTTTTTCTTGTTCGGTTGTTTATGGCTGTGCACGTTTATGCAACGAGTATAGCATTACTAACAATACTTTTAACATTCTCTTTTATGCTTTTAACTAATTAGAAGATGAGATAAAGAGAGAGAAGAATCGAGGTTAGTCTATTATAATTTTGTCTCTGAAAAAGAAACTTGCAGGATACACAAGACACATGATAAAATCATTTTTTATTAAGTAAAAATTTGGGGGTCATGCATTACACGAGTATATACAGTACTTACAAACTAAAACTAGGTTTTGTTATTGAACTCATTTTTTTGTTGTGCAAGTTCTTACAACATTTTGGCCAATTCATTCTACAGCCTTCTTCAGCAGTACAATCCGTAACGAAAAAGATATTTTTATTTCTTTTTGATGATGCAACCAGGAGGCCATGAAGATACTATTCCAAATAATTCCTAGAGTATTGATTATACTTCATTTTAGCATTTCAGAAAATGTATTCAAAGAAAAAATAAAATAGAAAAAGCAAGTGGGAGGTAGAGAGCTGTTGACTGATTGATTTTACATGTCAGCCCTTGTTGATTTATTCAATGTCAAATTCTGTATGGGGCACCCGGTGAGGATCGAACTAACTACTCAATAGTAATAGTCAACACCAAACTTGCCTCGCTAATTATTAACTAATAAAGATGAAAAGGGAGATATGAGAGGTAGGAGAGGAGAAGGGAGATGACAAAATGTGAGTGGAGAGGAAAATTGGTTGGTTGATTTTATTTCATGACATATCAACACCTCTATGGGTTATTTAATACCAAAATCTAAATAATTTTGAACATGAATTGGAGAAGAAAAGGAAAATTTATTGAAGTTTAGCCCTCGTTATAGACTGACACCAATTTCACAATCCACTAATTCCTCACTGAAATATCAATCAATGCAGTCTTGAAATAAAACCTTCAATTGATAATTAGCACACCTGTCTCTCAAACTACAGTTAAGAAATTCATTCCACAAGCTATACTTATACAGCTGACCGTCTATCAAAGTTTCTTCATCTAATAAATATTGATTTAAAAGTTTTTACGTCATGAATTACAATTCAGTTACCAAAGTTGATGCAAACATCAGTTTATGAAAAAGCTTTGTTTATTTCCCTTTTTCTCATATTTAGGTTAGCATACACACCCAAATTGCTCTTGTCGAACAGGTTTGCAGTTGAAGGCAACGCTCTTTTTATTTATAAAACATTAAAAAGAAAAGAAAAAAAAAATTCACACTTTAATTTGCTTTTTAATCTACCCAGTCTGTATGTTTAACCAGTCGACAAAAAGCGTGGCAGCTGTCTTTTTTTTTTTTTTTTTTTTTTTTTAACATGTCACAAGGTAAAAGTAAATTGAAAATGGGCTAAACTGAGCTTTTTAAATTGTGTTCTATTTGATAAATTTTGAAAATAAAACTTTTTTTTTTCCTTAGTACTTTTTCTTCTTAGCTTTAGTCTAAACTGAATACATGATAAAAAGGAATGTACCTTCACTTCTAACTCAGAATGGGAAAGAAAAATGAATAAGGACAATTTGGGGTACAATGTTTAGGGTAGTATGCTCTAACATTCCTCTTACTTCTGAAACTTAATATTTTTCAATAGTTCATTAATTATTTAGACTAATATCCTCATCTCGCTCATTATGCTTCTCTATCCTCATTCTGGTGTATGCAACATCCAGAAATGTCTTAATTAGAAATCGGTGCTACTATAGTAAGTATGATATCTACTGTCCATTTTTTATTATCCTATGATATATACCAACTGTTGGAAGTGTGAAAAATGTTAGGTCTAAAAGCAGTGAACAGTGAACTAAAAAAAAATAAATAAAAATCATCAAATAGTGATTTTAATGTTTGTAAACTGATTTGATGTAATTTAAACAGTAAACAGGTCATCATTTTTCCTGAGCATTTTCCAGCAATAATGAGTGCATTGTCATTTACGATAGGTTGTAAATGCCTCATTAGATATTACACTATAGTAACACCTAGAATTCTTTGTGATAATTCTTTCTTTTTTTCTAGAAAATTCACTCTAATGAATAAATTGTTCAAAATTTAACTCTTTGAGTCCTGCATTCCGGAACAATTTTAACCCTTCTGCCCAAGCTCCTGAATCAAAATTTGCAAATAATTGGTATGTAACGTTTCACGGTAGATATAAAAATATAGTGTTTACCCACCATTTAACCAGCATTACACCATTTTTCTCTACCACCGGTAAAGCGGTGGTCAGGTTTAAAATGATAATTGGAAAACATCCAAATTTAGGTGAGGAGAGAGTTTTTTGGGGGGTTTTTTAACTAGTGTTCATTCAATAAAAGGCCCAAGAGCCATTAAAGTTTGCTGAATGAGTTTTCTTCAAAGTAGATAGCACTTAACCCCAAACTTGAAAAAATCTATCTATGGGGAGTATTTAATGCTTATGTTCTATACAAGGCCCAAGAGCCACTCACGATAGAGGGCAACTGTGTGGTGTTGTATGAGCATAAGAAAAACCAACAAGTGCAGTCCATGTGGGTATACAGGGAAGATAATGGTTAACCCTTAACTTGAAGAAGTCAAGATTATGGTTGACAGAATAACATTCTCCTGATAATCCATTCCACAAAGCAGCATTTTTATTTTCAGCTTTCTCAATTTTTGTGTTATCACTCTTTCCATTATTGATGGGATTTCCTTCCTAACCTTTTGTTTAAAGTAGTGTGGAATATCAACACTTTAAGTCATTGTCTTGAGATGATATCCATCCTAGCTGTTGCTGCTGTTGAAAGTTTTCAAGTGATGGGGTTTCTGTTATTTGGTACAGTTCTTTGCAATTCTGTAGCACCAGTCAGCAAAGTTTGAAGAAAAATGCTCCTCACTAAGACCAACAAACTTTCACTTGATGAAAGCCACTTTTTAATCATTGATCTTTGAAAGTAGTTTTACATAGCTGAAAGTTTAGATATTTCTGAATGAGTTGAGTCCTATGCATGACATCCATACAAAATTCACAATCTGGTGAGATTATTTAACATAATTTAAGTTTTTCAATTAAGGCTTTGGTTTTGTAGCAATTTATGTTGTTGGGTGAAACTATGAGCTATTCTATATTCAATTTCCTTACCGCCTTTGCTAAATTTGTAATCATCAACATCTAAGTAAATATAAAGTAAGAGGAGGGAGGTGGAGTCATGTTATATCAAAGTTTTAATCGAAATGTAGGAAAATTACAAGCAAAAAATAAAATAAAATAAAATAAAAATTAACTTCAACCCATATTATATTTGTGTAAATATCACTTTTTTTCTTTACTAATGTTCAGTCAATACAAGGCCCAAGAACCACTCAATGTAGAGGGTTACTGTGTGGTGTTGTATGAGCACAAGAAAAGACAAGCAGTGAAGTTCTTGGGATGATGCAGGAATGATAACGGCTATCTATATACTTAAAGTCAAGATTGAATTAGTGAGTAAAAGCCTGTCACTAGACAACATTGTTTTTTTTGGGTTTTTTTATACTAATGTTTACCCAAGAGTCACTCAAAGTAGAGGGTTACTGTGTGGTGTTGTATTTGCATCAAAAAAGGCAAGTGAAGTAAATATTAGATAGATACAGTAAGACCGTTTTACTGCAATCATTAAGATCCATAACATATCATTGGGGGTGGAGTAACATTAAATCAGGGTTTTAATTGAAATATAGGAAAAAATACTAGCAAAAAAGTAAACCAAAATTACCTTCAACCCATAACATTTGTGTAAATATCAAACTTATTTCTTAACTTCACATATAAGATGTTTGTTTTTTGTTGTGTGTTGTTTTGTTTTTGTTTGTTTTTAAATATTTTTAAGGATAAAAGCCTGATATGCTATCAAAAACATTATACAAAGATTCTTGAATGAAAACAATTATTAATCTACTGGAGAGAGTAAGTTTTCATTCACAAGTGAAATAAAGATTATTTACCAAAACTTGTTCTTTCAGTGAAAGAGAAAAATTCATGACAAAAGCTAAAGTGGTAAGGAGTTGAAGGTACAATAAGAATGTTCATTAAATGACATATTAAACTTGAAAAAGATAATATGTCACATGTCTCAATGGAAGAGAAGAGGGTAGATCAGAATCAACAAGGCACTTAATATTCTGAAACTCGACACATGCTCTTCATAATTATCAAAAGTCACCAAATGTATTAAGACATAAATCCCCTGAGGAAATGTCTGTGGAAATGATATCTAAGATTCAGTGACACAAAAGATAGTTTACAGAATAGAAAATAATTTGCCTCCCAAATAAAGTTAGTATAGCCCTTTCAAGATATACAAAGAAGGGGGAGGATTCTATTTCCTAAAATCTGACTAAATAACGAAAGATGAAATTTTCAAGTTTTTGGGGTTTTCTTTTTATGGGCTTCTTGGTCAAGCTAAAACAATTTTCAGCACCCTCTTGTCTAATTGTTACTGACCAGGTTATTTTTTTATAAATAAGAGGAAGTAATATTGTGCAGGTCATTTTGGCAGCTGATCTCAAAATGAGTTAATCTATTGTTAAATGGTGCAAGAAATGGCTTGTTTATTTTAATGCCTCCAAAACAAAAGTGCTCTTTTAATAGTTTTAAAGAACCTTTTTTTGCCTTCCATCAGCATAGAAAGGGACTCACTGTGTCTTCCCAAGCTAACATTTTCCACTGACAAAGTGGAAAGATTATATTGAATCAATTGCTAGGTCTGATGCTTGGCAAGTTGGTTCACCGTGCTGTACTAGACAATTTTTCTTGCCAGAATCTATCTTACACATTTAAAAGTCAACTCTGCATTGAATATTGCAGCCACATCTTGTTTGATGCCTCTGCTATGCATTTAGAGATTCTTGATACAAAGAAGAATCTGCAATGTTATTGGACCTGACAACAGTCATATTCCAATTGCCATTAGGTTCCCTGTGCCTTTTCTATAAATATTTTCACAGTAACTGTTCTGATTTTGCAACAGTTTTTAGCTATTAATATGCAATGCATTTCAGTTCCTAGTCATGTGCATGATAATGAAAATGCTGTCAAACTGTAAAATATGATTTGATAATTTCTTTATGAAAGCAGATATTATTTCATTTGAAAATATATCAGTTTATCATAATGCTGGCATAATTACATTTTCTCATGAAATTAAATCTTGCAACTAAAACCAACTTTATGTGCAATTTATATACATACATATATATATATATATATATATATATATATATATATATATATATATATATATATATATATATATATATTAAAAACACACAAGTGGATTTTTGCAAAGTGTTCTATCTAACCCACTTCCTAAAATCAGACAAAATAATCAGACCTTTTTGTAACCTTTATTGCTTGGGCCGAGAAAATTTCAGCACCCCACCCACCTCAGATGCATTCATACAGAAGTTTAGAAACAAGGGGATGCTAACTTCAAATTAAAATTTATATTTGCAATATGCCATGATGGCAAGAATTTTGCAAATAAACTGACCAGAGGAAAGCTTTCATGCTTCCCTTGTTTTAATGAATGACATCAATCATTGAAGTTTAACTCCAGGCCTCTCTGCTCCCAAATTTGTGCTACAACCAGAAATTAAACAACACTAAATTAATATGAACATAGCAAAGAAAAAAAAAGAGGCACACTGTTGATAAAAATAAGAGAAATTATATAGAAATTGTTTAATATGACAGCAAAAAAAAAAATAAAACTGTTGCATACCACACACAAAGTACATAAAACTGTGCTTTACAATGAAGCTAGTAAAGAAATCTGACAGCCGAGTGATAAGTACCAGACTGGCGATGCTGAGATGTTTCTTCCCCTGTAGAGAAAATGAGTATAGCTTCCACCAGAAGCATCATTAAACCCAATACCTTGTACTCTTGAGATCTCAACAGTAGGAAATTGTATAGTTTAATATGATGATAGAATACGGCTGTGACAAATCCTTTGAGCAATTTGTTTTGTCTTGATTCATTGCAGTCATAACCTTAGTGTAGTGTGAAGTGATCTGCATGTGAAAGACAAATTGTGTTTATTCTGTGTTTGACTGTGAAATAATTAAAGGGGAGAGGGGAGAGACAAGGAGGACCTTAATGGCTTATCTAATTATTTCTAAAAGAGATTTTCGGGGAGATGTTAAAATGCTTGGAAAGCCAATTAAAATACAGTGGTTGAAAGTTAAAAAAAAAAAAAAAAAAAAAAAAAAAAAAAATTTAATTTAAACAAAAAAAAAATATTTTAAAATGGTGAATTTTCAGACAGATACTATACAGTCCTACACTTGAAAGATGTACACAAAATTAACTATTCAGCCTTCATTTAGTTTTTTGCATACTTAGCTGAGAAACTAAAGTTATTCTGTTAATGAAAGCCATGGTGCTTATTACCAGAAGTCTGGTGGCAAAGCTGCATTTTAAAAATATCATTAATCACACAAGCCTATGTTTGATTTCTGATATGTAAATAGATTCACAGTAACTTTTTGTTGTTTAGCACAACTAGTAGATTATAAACATAACATTGAAAAAGAGCCAGTTATATACCATATACTTTTCTGAATTAGTCTCAATGAACCAAATACAAGTACCATATTGTAAAAAAAAAAAAAAAAAAAAAAAAAAAAAAAAAAAAAAAAAAAAAAAAAAACAACAAAAAAAAAAAACAACAACAAAAAAAAAACAAAAAAAAAAAAAACAACAAAAAAACAACAACAAAAAAAACAACAACAAAAAAAACAACAACAAAAAAAAAAAACAAAAAAAAAAAAAAAAAAAAAACAAAAAAAAAAAAAACAAAAAAAAACAACAACAAAAAAAAACAACAAAAAAAAAAACAAAAAAAAAAAAAAAAACAACAACAAAAAAAAACAACAAAAAAAAAAAAAAAAAAAAAAAAAAAAAAAAAAAAAAAAAAAAAAAAAAAAAAAACAACAATGGATTGTTACATGACAATAATAGAAATATTGATGTTCTTAAGTTTCCCACAGACTTGATTTATCTAATCTCTTCATTCAACAATATTATTTAAAAGGCCACAATTTTTATAAGTCTTAATAATAATTTAATGCCAATAAATGTATCTCCTACTGCCTTCCATTAAGCAATTTAAGATTTAAGTCAATTGTTACTTTTCTGGCACTAAGATCTCATATATATATATATATATATATATATATATATGTTTAAGGGTTTTATTAGTGGTACAAAATTTTATGACCACCATGAATAGACAAAATTTGTATTTATTATTATCAGTCAATAATAATTAAAAAGATAAAACTGAAAAACCAACTAGCTAACCAGTTTTGAACCTCGCTCAACAGAGCTAAATCAAGGTTAACAGAACTATCAATAAAAAGAGATGGACAATATGTATGTGATTGGGGGGGGGGGGGAACTTAAATGGAAATTAGTTGAAGGCCCAGTACAAAATCCTTCAGTTTGCACAACAAAGGTCTCAAAGACAAAATGTATATGGCCTCCAACACTTAAAGACATTTTATCTATACTGTAAAATTTGTTGTATATAACCTATTGTTCTGAAAATTGAGTTTAATATATATATATATATATTTTGTGTGCTTCTTAATATATAAAAAAACTGGCATCATATGGGCATTAAATGGATAAAAATATTCAAAATTGATGGATGTACAAATAATTACACTATTTACATTATTCGGACTATTGTCCTCATCTTTGTCGCCATATTTATTACAACATTTTGGCCGTTATATGCTCTGGCCTTCTTCAGGTGGTTGGAATGTCGAACTGAACCCTTTAAGTCGCTCACTGGACTAGACTGTTCTAGTTCCACGTGCCATGTTTAATGGATGTCAGTTAATCAGTTATCTCCTGTTAATTCCCCTCTGAAAGTTCTCCACTGCCTTAACTGGGTATTGAACTCACACTCTTTGGATACTGTCTAACTAACGCCTTTATCCACTGTGCCATGTGTCCTTGATAATTACCTCATTGACTGTACATGCAAGCCGGCATACATAATATTTAAAGCTGATTATTTTTTCTTTTTACAATTCATCACTAAAATATCTGAATTAAAAAAAAAATCATCCTCATGGTTACTTAGCATATTTTGCATAGATTACTCTCCATGTAATGACCACAATTACATTTTTCTAGGATTAAATAGCACATCATCTATTTGCATCTTCATCTGATATTGTCTCTGGTCAAGAATTGGGAGAACTCAGATTTAATGAGGAAGAAAAGAAAAGGAAAAAAAAAAAAAAAAAAAAAAAAAGAAAATAACACTTTTCACCACTGTCTACACCCGGTGATCTAACCCTGTTTTTGTGGTCCAGTCCTCAGAACAAAATTTTAACAACAGGCCTAATTCTGCACTAGTCAATGCTGATGCTGGTCTAAGCTGGTTGTTGGTCGCTGGTTGCTTCAATCTGCACCAACTTTGTTCACACCATGTTCTTGATCTCAGAGCAATGGAAAATCAAAGTTTGTAGTCCCACAGTGCTGGTTCAAGCCTTGGCAGGCACTATATTAAGGAAAACAATATCTTCACAACGAAAAAAATAAAACGAAAGATTCATGGGGTTAATCTTCCATTGTTTTACATAGCTCTTGATACAACAAAAATTAACTCTTTCCGCATCAATCTCTGTAGTGAAACTGAGCCTTGTCTAAACTTCTGGAGAGCTGGGTTCAAAGTCTTGGAATCATGTAATCTGGCAGCAGCTGACATGAACTTCAGAGGCACTCGATGTCAAATGAAATTTTTAAAGTGCTTAGGAGAAAGGGTGTGGTTTATTCTCCTCATTAATTTCAATTCTCTGACTCCTTTCCTAGACCGACTTGTCCAACAAATAAACACAAACCAGATCATCACCTCATTTTAACCTTCTGAGTGATGGATAAAAATTATTTCTCAGTTTGTGTTCATCAATGAAAATATATTTGTTTACCTAAATTCTCAAAGAGACACACTGGACTGGTCACCGTCTTAGCGAAAACATAGACCAGATCAGTTGCCTGTCATGACAGATCAATTTTCATAATCCTAACCAGCGTAGCAGGTTCATTCTGTTTTCATTTTTCAATTTGTTTTCACTAATGAAAATATTTCTGCCTGCTTCTCACCAATGACGTGTTTTTCTAATTTCCCAAGAAAGAAATAAAGGCATTTACCAATTTGCTTTTTCCGCATGCCAGATTTTCAATAGTTAGAAAAAAGTAAACTCTTGGTACATCTTTCCAATTCATAGGACCGAGACAATGCCGATAGCCCTTTCTTTACTTCCACATTACCAGGGAAAATCTTTGATTATCTTCCAGTTTATATTTCATTTGGGACTTAACATTTTTCTGCTTAAGATTAATGTTTAACCACCTGACAGCTTCAGTGTCACAAGAAGAAAGGAAGAAAAAAAAAAAGGAGGAAAGAAAAAAAAAAAGGAGGAAAGAAAAAAAAAAAGGAAAAAAAAAAAAGGAGGAAAAAAAAAAAAAAAGGAAAAAAAAAAAAAAAGGAAAAAAAGAAAAAAAAGGAGGAAAGAAAAAAAAAAAGGAGGAAAGAAAAAAAAAAGGAGGAAAAAAAAAAAGGAGGAAAAGAAAAAAAGGAGGAAAGAAAAAAAAGGAGGAAAGAAAAAAAAAGGAAAAAAAAAAGGAGGAAAGAAAAAAAAAAAGGAGGAAAGAAAAAAAAAAAGGAGGAAAGAAAAAAAAAAAGGAGGAAAAAAAAAAGGAAGAAAGAAAAAAAAGGAGGAAAGAAAAAAAAAAGGAGGAAAGAAAAAATAGGAGGAAAAAGAAGAAGAAACATAGGAAGAAAAAGGAAATAAAAAAAAAAAGGAGGAGGAGGAAAAACAAATGATTGCTTATTTCCAAGTTTGCTACCAGTCTGCTGGTGGGTTGGCTAGTTAATCCCTCTTAGTGTTACTAATACCCATTCAGGCACCTTTTGTTTCAACCTGTCATTTCTATTGCAAATATAGAAAACTTTAATTACAGTTTTGGGGAAAGTACATAATCATGTTGTGATCAACAGTTTGAAGAAGGCCAATATGCATACAACCTTGGTCATGATGACTTTTAACTGCGCTAGTACAACCATCGACAGCTTCCAAACAGTTTTGTCTATTCCATTTTCATTCAGGTTTGGTCTTCAGGCACTTAGCAATGGCATCACGCCCAGGGATCATCTCCCCATGCTGACATTATCAAGAAGTCCTCTACCTGTCTGACTGGCCATGCTGGGATAGATAAATAACTACAGGCCAAAATTGATTTTGAATTTCTTACTGGATTTTGAAGAATCACCTAAAAATTGAACGTTGCATGCCTTTTTTATAACTACTTTACTTGGTCATTTTAGGGCAGGGGAGGGGTTTTCTCTTCTGGTACGGTTTTATCATACATTCATTAATAACTAAATTAAACCATTACTACATAAAGAGTCCTTTTCGCTCTTTTTGCCTAATCTACCTTGCTAGTTAATGGTAATCTTATGGGTGGAGGATTTTAAATTATAGGTAACCACCCTCAGCTCTCTAAAAAAAAAAAAAATTTGGATGGCATACATGTGGCAGACATAGTGAACCAGAACTGGAGTCAAATAGCAGAAATGGTGAACAGGAATTGCCTCATTCTCAACGAAAGAGAGTTTGTCTTTGTCTGGCATGTAGAACTTCGATTTGAAAGAAAGTGAATACATCGTTCCATCAAAAGAGACTTCTTTGTTGTCCCACAAGAAATTGGTTCATTAGCAAATGTGTATAATATTAGTGTGGTTGAATGGAACCGAGGAGGGACATCCGTGTGTGTTAGTGCTCTATTCTGAGGTGCCCATATGTCTTGTATGTCTATCATTAGGGCGATTGATTGGCAGCGTAGAGGGAAGAAACACCCAATCTGCAATTGCGTCCCGAAACAGTTACTAATTTCTTTTGACCACAATACACTAATGGGTTATATAGTCTCAGTATCCTAGCTTAGTAGGAGTTACTAATTAAAACAAAGGCAGTGGCCATAAACATTTAGCCCATGGTCTACATTACAAAATAAATGGATCCGCCCATGAAGCAAGATATATTAGGCAACATTTGTCTCCAATTTTTAGCAATATGTGATTTGTTTATTGGCAATTTATCCTTTGTTGGTTGATTTTATAAGGTGTCAAAATTCTTGAGAGAAGGAATTAAAGTTAATGAGTTCCATTCAGACAGCTTCTTCTCCAGAACTGTAACATTGTGGAACAGGCTCCCAAGAGGATGCTTCCCTGACAGCTACAATCTTAGTCTCTAAGTCCAGGGTCAACCGATATCTATCCTACATGTCCTCATAATATCCATTTCTTATTTTCTCCTTCCCTCTCCCTTACAGTCTCACTCAGTAACTTAACTCGAGTGGCTCTTATATTGGGTAAGTTAACAGTTTAAGAAAAAAAAAAATGCTTTGCTATCTGACCGAGTATGCTCATCTTGGTTGTTATACTGACGTTTCAGCTGTTGTACCCTTCTAGTCTTCTTCAGGTGTCTGTACTGAATGTTCTTCAAATTCTGAACTGTATACTTCATTCAATCCACAAGGGTAGATTAGGACACTTCAACATGGCGTAATGATTATATTCAACATAGCCAATCATAAAACCTCAAATTAATTCTCTCTTTAATACTTCACACACTTACAAACTTGATTAATCTTTTAGAAACTGTTTTCCACACGCAGGACTTCAGATATCTAGATAGTGTTATGACGTGTTGCATTTGCAGAATATAAGGCTACCATAGGTATTTTATTTTTGTTAATAGTGAGAAAAGGCAGTAATAAACAATGACTGAGCTTGCCTGCCTACTTAACCTACCTGTACTTTTCAATAGCTTCTTAATTTATTTACCTGTGCCGTTTGCAAGACAGGTCATGTGATAATATCAAGGGGAAAGAGATATTTCTTACACACAGAGAAGGAATCAACAGTTTATCAAAAATAACATTTACAACAAGCAACTTGTGTTTTTTTTTCTAAAGCAAAAAATATTGCATATATTATATAGTAGTTTCGTTAGTTTTTAACCAAAGTTCTTTAAGGAATTTTTTTTTTTTTTTGTATATTTCATACCATTTCCTGGTTTACTGTTGAAATTACTAGATATAACCATAAGTTCTATTCTAATAGTTTCTTCACTCACACTTCTCACTTGTGGAACTTTCTTCCAGCTTCTTGATTTCCTGCTATCTATGAGCTTCAAAAATTTAAATGCAACATCAATCATCTTTTAATGTTCTTTCTCCTCAATGTTTTCTCAGTTTTTCACCACTTTTAGTAACCATTGCATTTTAATGGCTTCATCACCTTGCACAGAGTGAAATGATTAAATAATAATAATGAAATAATATTTTAATAAATAAATGATAATAAGTTATTTAAAAAATGACTGCTGGCCAACATAGTACACGGAAAAATTGGTTCCTTTGAATGCTACATTAAAACAGAAAGTTCATAGTAAATAGAAATAAAGCAAGAATGAAAATTTATTCCATATGCAATGCCCAGATTTGTCACTTTCCAAATTGTTAATGGGCTGTTGTCTTATAGGAATAAAGTGTCACTGCCGACACTTGAGTTTGAGCACTGATCGCCACAGAGTGGCAAGATGTGATGCAAGGTCTTTTATTAAACATAGGTCAATCGTCTACCAATCCACAACTTACCAAATCTACTGTAACCTGGCGTTGATATCCCACCGACCCTTCCAATTTAGGCCCATGGGGTTGGCACTACAGCAGAGTTGGCATTTTCTTGATGAGGCGCCCTTGCCGTTGTTTAAAACGAGAATAGATATCTCTTAATTATGTCGCCCAAAGATGAAATTACACTGCAGAGATGATCAGAAACACAGCAGAGAAGTGAACAGATACTTCACTTTGATCCCAGACGAAAAATATACTGTTTTCAAGCACAGTCGACCTCATCTTGAAATAATTAGATCACATGACAGGTAAAGGAGATATATATATATATATATATATATATATATATGGGAATTAGCAGCGTCTGACAGAGTATTGTTCAAAGGCATTACTATTGTTGTATCTGTGATCACTGATTTACAAAGTATCTCCTACAAATGGGCATCACAAAAGCTGTCCATCTAGGGGATGGAAAACCTTAATTTTAAAACTTCTGCTGACTTGCAGTCATATCTAAACAAACCCAAAAAAGACTATGAAAGTAAATTCAGACTGAACACCTGTAGTAGAGTTCCAAAAGGTGTCAACACTGACAACTCCTGTAGCCAAGCGAGCCCAAAAATGCCTTGTATTCATTTGGATCTGTAGACTGGGAACTGCCCAGCCTCCATATAGCTATGCCCTGGAAAGAGTCACTCTCACCATCAAAAGACTGCATTTTAACCAAACAGAGCGCTACCTTTATCTTGCAAGATAAAAATGGATGCCTACTACTTGTCGTTCAAATTCTTTATCACATTCAGTTCCAAAATGTTCAAGCTATTGCAAAAAGAATTCCTCAAAGATTCAATGAATTTTAAAACCAAAATTTGTTTTTATGGAAAGCAATTTGGCTAAAGTGTGGTGTAAGATTGTAAAAGGCCAAGAAAAATACTTTGATGGATATGAATTCATATGTATTAACGATTTTTGTAAAACCTGTGTGCTGGAAACCTCAGAATAAGCCCTTCCTTCAATACTAGTGTTGACTTAAGTGTAAAATTTAGTAACTAATCTTGCCAGGCATTTGCATAAACTCGATATAGCGACTCACAAGTGATAGAGAAACAAAGAAAAAAATTATCAACAAATATTGTAGAAATTTAAATTATTTTCACAAAAAGATACACAAATCTAAAAACATGTCAGAATCGTCTAAATTGTTATAACAGAAAATACTAAATCGTTAAACGTGAATAACGGTTAATTCACGCTTTCCATTTTTGTCCAGCAGTGAATGAGAAGCCACGTGTTCTGCAATCAACATAACTGGCCGACTGTTGGCTCTTTTATGAAAACGCCAACAACGTCTATTTAAAAAAAAAAAAGAAAAAAAAAAACGTTACTTTTTTTCTTTTTTAAAGGAAGAATTATAAGCAAAAACGTCGACATTATTACCCAAGCAGTGTTATGATGAGTTAATAATCGGGTACTACTGAGTATTTACTTGTTAAAAAATCTAAGAATTATTTAAAAAGGAAAAAAAATTGAATTGAAACAGATGTGTACAGAGTACAGACAGTACAGTACAAACAATTATTACAATCCCAATCGTGATAAAATTCGCAAGTAATGCATACTGATTTTATGATCACCTTTTTAGTCGTTTTTTAGTCTTTAAAGTTTACTTCCAAGAGTTTTAAAACAACGTTAAGAAAATAAAGGCATTCTTTTTTCTTCTTGTTCATTTTCGTATTTCGTGTCTGAGAATGCACATGAACCTCACCAACCAAACATCCATACGAATACCTGAAAATACTCCAGCTGTCAGTCTCTGCTTGTTGAACAGTGTCAACTGTCAACTAATTAATTTTCACTTGTCAAGATCTTGATTGATAAATAAATTATTGATTGATTCACAATAGCAAACTATGTTCATAACTTCAGAGTTAAACTAAAAACACTAAAACTAGTTTTAGTAAAACAGAAACTATGTCAATCCAATTATCAACAGAACACTTCACATACTTAGTAATAAAATACGAAAAATGCTGGTGTACTGACTGTCACTAGTTATGTAAATCTCGCATAATTCATTTGTATTGTAAAAACACATTTATTTTTTAAGCTTCTTTAAAAAGCAGGAAAATATTCATCAACTTTAATCAGACACTACAAGAAATTCACTCTTGGTCTTAAAGCACTGGCTACTGTGTAGTGTCAATTGATTCGTCACGTGTAAACATAGACAGCTGTTTTTTTACGGGGCCCTTTAAAAAGCATCACGCAGTAACCATGTGTAGGTTACGTTTCGAAAACTACAAGAAGAGAAAAAAAAATAGTGCTAGCTAAATTTTATAAATAGAATCCAGGCTTAGTTTTTAGAACATTTTTTTAAACTTAAATAAGTAAACTATGTTTATGAAAATTAACTTGAAGATACAAGAATGTCAAAGTATTTTGAAAGAATAAATCATTTGATTAATGTTTAAGTTAAGCGTAAAATAAAAGAATCCTACTCGTCTGTTTTTTTACTCATATTAAAAACAAAAGTAAAAAAAAACAACGAAATAATTCTGATTATGAAGGACTAGACAAGAAAGGAGGGAAAATCTACCATCAGGAAAATTAATTTTTTTTTTTTTTTTTTTTTTAAATCATTAAAACAGCAAAGTGACATAATTCAAACAAAAATGTAAATTATCTTTACCTGGCAAATTAATTAAGAAGCTACTTACTTTGAGTCCCCCCCCCACAAATGATAGTACTTCGATTTTTTCTGACACCTCATCGCTTCGTGTAAAAAATCTTAATTTGAAAATTTTAGTTTCATTTATTTTTAGCTTCAGCCTGTTTTTTACCTGACTTTTTTTGTACATCATAAAATAAAATTATTTCTAAAAAGAAGCCTAACAAAAAAAACGATCTAAATTTAAGTTTTATTTATATTGTGAATTTGAAAAATGTCAATAGTTAAAAAAAACAAAACACGTTGGATGGTTCATTCAGTGTTTTTTGAAAGCTTTGATTAGTCTGGCACAAGGCCACAAATTATGATCGAACTTTTTATTTAGACACATAAACATGCTAAAACAACTGCTAAACAGCGAGATGACCTAGTAAAAATTCAAGTTTTGTTCATTCTTTTTAGCACGCAAAGTTAAAATACTTTGATTAAAAAAATGTTACTTGGTCAGATGGTAACTGGTAACACCTGACATGCACGCACACACGCACCAATTTTGTTTATTTTAATTTTGTGTGGTGTTTGTTAGAAAAAGAGAACCTTTTTAAATCATAAGTATCTTTTAATTTGAAACTACTCTCAACAAGAGAAACACCATGAGTTGTTTTTTGGGTTTTTTTTTCCACCAGTCGAGAAGTCACCCTCCAAAAATCTAAAAATCATGAATATTTGACACTCAGTTTGTTTTTTTTTTTTTTTTGTTTTTTGAGGTCGCAGAAAAAAAAAGTCAAATGACGACACTAATGAACAACACTCAATAAAAACCTTGCATACATTTCAGTTGAGATTATTACCTCAGTAGTATAATTAAGTAAGAGAACTTTAAACTGTTCGACTTCACAAAAAAAGCAACAAAATTTCACTTCTTCAGGAATAAAAGGAGGAGGAGAAAAATGAAGAAAAATTGTTAAATGTCTTGCGTGAGTGGGTGCGGGTAATGTTAGTTAACAAGGGAGAAAGAACAACAAATCCAATGAGATTAGATTAATGGAAGATGCACAATTTGTTACTTTTATTTTATTTTTATTTTGTAAAGAAAAAAAAAAAAAAATGCGGTCCCAAGAGGAATATGGAGACATGTGCTGAGAAGTCGATTTAAAAACCGAAGTTTTTAAATAAAACCTAAGAAAAATGCCCTTAAACAAAATGCAAAAAATATATTTTAAATGAAATATAATAAATTAAAAATAATTAACAAAAAAATTTAAGTTTTCTGTTATTGTGAAAAAAAATTATCAAAAAATACTTGTTAATTATAAATCATCGTTTATGGCTTGGCAAATTAGTGATTTACCAAGCGTAGCTTAAATGTGGCACAAGGCCGAAAGTAGGGGGCACCCAGTGAGGATCGAACTCACTACTCAGTCGTAATTGTTCTAGCAAGACAAGCTTGCTAACCATTACACACACACACATTACATTTTAATTTAAAGTACTTTTCTAAACATGTGCTGATTTGTTGAATGAAACGGAAGTTGTTAGAATTTAAATTTAAAAGAATGAAAGAAAAGGTCTCATTTTTGTTTATAATAATTTAAATAAGCTCGTAATTCACAGAGAACACAAGTTTATGATTCTGTAAGCTACTTTTCATTGTACAACATTATAAAACGAAACGTGCTGTAAAAATGAAGCAGGAAGCTTCGCCGGTCGATTTTTGTTGATGTTTTCTGGGATATCAATGAAAACAAAATTAAAATCTATACAGTTAAAAGTTTACATAAGAGATAAGATAGTTTAAAAAAAAAAAAAATGAATCAATTCGTCCTTAAATGAGTTAAAAAAATAAATCCAATCATGAAAGAGGATTTCTTCTTTGAAATGAGAATAAGAAACAACCGCCACGACCCTCATTTATATGGCGGGATTTTAAAATCAACCACTTTCTAACTACTAAGTGATTATTAATGACTAATCTTTCTTCTTCTCTCTTTTGACCTCAAATATGATGCAAACATATTTCTTAATGTAAATCTAAGACATCTTTAACTGCAAAATGACAAACAGGATCAGTTACAAAAATAAAAGTCCAGAAAGAAACAAAATTTATATTTCTTCTTCACTCATCATCACAAATGTCAGGTGTGTTTCCGTCCAGACGTTAAAAATCACCCCCAAGTGTCATTTTTTTAGCCGATTATTCAGGCACATAAAGAGAACCATTTCTTACAAAGACAAATATATCGCGGGAAAACGGAAGAATTGAAAGATTTTTTTTTCATTAAATTCTATAAAATAAAATAGAAGTATTTTCTTTCCTTTTTAAAATTTCTAAATTAAAAACATTCAAACCAAAATGGATGGATTGGAAGCCTTTTTTTTAGTTTTTATGCGTTGAAAGACAGATACATACAAAGAAATTACTTTTTTTTTTAAATAATGGGACTCACAATAATTATTTTATTAATAAATTTGAAAAATATCTTTTTAGACAAAATTAATAGTAAAATTATATTAAAAAAAAAAAAAAAAAAAAAACTATAAAATCTGAAAATAATTTTTAAAAAGTTCAATCAATCAGTATTTTGCTGTTTTTTTTTTTTCACGAGTCAATAATTACATAAACTAAACATTTTAAATTAATTTTTATTAGAATGTTTCAAAAAATCTAGAAACTAAATATTTAAGTAAGTTTATTGCGTGTGTGCAATTGAAACTGCTTGACTTGATTAAGACTTATTTTTTTACATTATTTCATATTGTGAAATACTTTTACTTTTTAAAAAAAGTTTCAATCATTTACTTTTTAGAGAAGAAAAAAGATTTTTAGGAGATGAATAAAATAAAATGGAAAATCCCTTTTTGTCTAAATTTAAATTGATGTTCCGAATCATAAGGCTTTCTCGTCGAATGTACAATAGACAAGCAGGGAGAAAGAAATTGACTTCTCTACACATCATTTCAATTTTATTTTTCATCTTTAAAAGTGGGAAAAATTCATTTTTATAAACAGTTCTGAAAAAATATTTACTAGTTTAAATAGTTTTAGAAAGTACCTGCATAAAAGACAGGACGAAAAGAAAAGTGTTTTTTAAGTTTAAACTTATTTCTGCTATAAAAAATATCGGGGATTATTCCTTAATATTTTGAATATTCATTAATGAAAGTTATTTTAAGATTTTAAAATGAAAAGGGATCTTTTTGAGTGCTTTATTTTTTTCTCTTCATTCATTTATTTTTAGTGAAGTCAGTCAAGATTTTTATGAAAAAAAAAAAAAAAAGGAAATTTTTCAATTAATATAAATAAAATAAAATTATGATTTTTCTTGAAAAAAGAAAAAAAAAAAAAAAAAAAAAAGAAAAAAAAGATTAACAGTAACTTTAAAAAAAAAATAATCCACACTAAATAATCTGAATTCTTTTTAAATCAATCAGAAAAAAAAATTCATTCATTTTTGGATAGGAGAGGGATAAAGAGAAAGAAAAACAAATTAAAAAGAGGTTTGGTTTTTTTGTCCTATAAATAAATTATATAATAGAGTAACAATCAAAAATATGTTTTCTTATGTAAATAAATAAATAGTAATCGATAGAAATAACTCGAGAGAAGACAACTGAATGAAAGAGGAAAATAAGGAGATTGTGACAAAAACGGGGGGTGGGCAGATCGTCAATAAAACGAGACCCCCGCCCCCAATGACTGACAATCGTCGCACTTGCTTCATGTTTGCTTTAAGATCCTAAATTTACTCAGCACTAACCAAAGATATTTATTGTTAATTTGAAATAAAAAAAGGACAGATTTAAAGAAAAAAAATTTTTAAAAGTGTACAATTTTATTAGTCAGTTAAAATAAAGGCGGAATTAATTATAAAACAACAAAAAAAAAAAAAACAACCATGTTTTCTTTCTAAATATTTTCCCCTGTTATCTATGGAAAAAAAAAAATTATTTTCATTTTTTCAAAAAGGTAATTTTTTTTTAGTTTCATTGTTTCTTCTTTCTATATAAAATATAACAAATATGTTTTTAAGAAGCGAACGTCCAAATTGAAATATAGCTTGATAATGTCTTCTTCAATCTGACATTTAAATGTTGACATTTTTAGACGATGAGATAAAAATGAAGCCAAAGTAAAAATGAAAATAGTTTTAAATAATTAATTTAAATGGTTTTAAAACTTACCCTTTGGTCGACTGGTACTGTGTTTTTTTTACGCCTGAGGTTCGGTGAACGAAGGACTTTTCTCGATATACTGGTTCGGGTATCCATTGTTTATTTTAGTTTTACAATAAATAATTAATCCAGTTAAAATATTATTTAAATAATAATAAATATTTTTTTTTTGGTCACTGGACGGCAAAATAATTGATAATTTCAATTTCTCATGGGCTAACAAAATGATTTAAAGGATTATTTTTTCTTTCAATAAAACAACTTCTAAAAGATTTTTTTTTTAAAAGAAGGCGTCAAAAGAAAAAAAAATTCCGTCAGTGGCTTTAAAAAAAATGAATGATTTACAGAAACTCTTTTAAAAGTTAATTACTTTAAGGATATTTCAATGAAATAACTCCTTTACGTGTCTTTTTATTATCATTAATATTATTATCTTTTATTTCCATCTCCTCGTTTTTACTTTCTTTCTTTCTTTAGATCAAATAGCAAAAAAACCACTGTTCCTTCTTTGATCATTATCAAAATATTATAAACACAGTAAAAACAAGACAGTTCATATTTTTATATTTCCCTTTAGTCGTAACACCATGAGGATCCGTTTTGCTTTGTTTTTTTTCCCTAGCAATCCATATTATTTTTGAGATGAGAGGCTTTCTATACTTCTATTCCATCACAAACGACATTACATGCTGCGTGTCTTCGCCTCTTCTGAAGTCTCGCTGCTTTTACGGAGTTATTTACTATCTACCTATGACCCCCCTCATCCCATCTCACTTCGTCTAGTCAGTAACCGAGAATTGTTTGTAACACGCATTGTCATTGGTCGGTTTTAGGAAACTCACCCCCAATCCAATATTTGGGGATTTTTCAATTTTTTTTTTCTCAAACTTACATATTTTTTCTTAATCTTCCTTTTCAGCTTCCTTAAATTGATAACAAACAAGATATAACAAAATATATACGCATTTTGTGCTTAGCTTCATTTAAAATTAAATTTTTTTCTCTCTGCTTTTATTTCTACTCCAACTTTCTAAAAAAGTAATAATTGAAACTTGTTAGTAGAATAAAACTTAAAATAATA
Source organism: Acanthosepion pharaonis (assembly GCA_903632075.3). NCBI lineage: Eukaryota > Metazoa > Mollusca > Cephalopoda > Sepiida > Sepiidae > Acanthosepion > Acanthosepion pharaonis. The sequence continues at coordinate 948,953 of CAHIKZ030005012.1, forward strand.
TAAAATTTTCATGAGAATATTGTTTTTTCAAATCAGAGTGGTTAGCATCAAGTCTACAAAAAATCTATCTAAACATTAAACATACCCAATGCTATCCTCAACTGTTTTCATTTACATAGTAAAATCAGCAATAGCAAGAAAAATATCTACATTTTTTTAAAAATGTTTTTATTTTTTTTAAATATATGATTTCATTTATTATTATTATTATTATTATTATTATTATTATTATTATTATTCCCAGGTGTTTATAGTAGATTCCAGCAGAAATCAAGTGACAACAAGTATCACAGATATTCCAGAACTTTTATAAATATCATAGTCAAATTTTAGTTTGCTTAATTTCTATTTTACTATATTTGTTCTGTTTTTTGGGGGTTTTTTTTAACTTCAGAGCATTTTGTATTTAGAAGTGTCATTTGTTTACATCTTTTGACATCATTCACAGAGTTCCAATGACTATGTAGCAAATAGTGTGTTGTGTCCATAAAGAAATAGATAAATAAAAAATTAATTATACTGTCACTGTGTCATGTGCATAAAAAATAGATAAATAAAAATTAATTATAGTGTAAAAAATAAAATAATTATAACAACTTTAATTATCATTAGTTCACTCTTTCTAAACCAATGAGAATCAACCACACTTTTCTCCTCTACACACACAAACATGTGACATTTTCACTATTAGACAAGCCCTCAACACAGTCAGGCTATCAACACATGTGTCAATGAAAATTTTGGCTCCTTTTCCTGTTTTAGGCTATAATAGTAACATTTATCTCTTAGCACTTGACAAAAATTCAAGTTAAAAAAAACCAGACGCTTCTTGTATGTTTCAACTAAATTATCTGGACAGTCATTTCTCACATGTAAAAAAAAAACTTACGAGAAAGACTGTATACATTTTAATTCTTTATCTTTTCTTTCTGTCAGATTCTGATCTATATTTGATCTACATTTGACCCCAAACTCACAATTTTACTCAGTATTACTGTCTCTCGTGTCTCCAACACCACATAACAACCAGATAATAAATAATACTCGTTTTGTTGTTTCCACGTCTTGCTGTTTTTCATTTTTATGAGTATTCTTATAGACAAGCGTATGGTTGCAAGAAGGAAATACAACAACAGCAGAAATAGATTTACGTGATTTATTTCAATAGGAACGTGTGGGTTTGGGACAGCTATCTGGTATAGTTCATAAGCCGGTTCCCGGTCTGGGTTGATCTCTCATAGTAGTTCACAATGGTTGGCATGGTGCTCCTCCTGCTGACTGCTGCTGACTGACCGTGACAGGTCTCTTCCCTGGCCTCCTGTTGACTTCTGTTGTACTTCCCTGTGTGACCCCTTTTATGGCGTTTTTTATGGCTTAACAGACTCGTAAAACGATGCGAGTATATTTAGTAGGGATGCATTTTTATTGGTTGGAAAATAGAAACACTTTAAAATATTATTTTATTTTTCAACCGGAACTCGTGCGTCGGGCTTATGCGTAGACGATGATAATGGTTATTTTGTGACGGGTCCTTGTCCCGTTTACATCCGGCTCTCGCTCTTAAGTATTTTAGTTTATTTGCCTGCAAATCAGCCGAGATATGTCTTATTTTATTTTATAACAGTATCCTTGTACATATAATTGTAAGGGTTTTTTTTAATTATTTACTCAGAGTTTTAACTCCCCTACAATTTGTATTAAACAAGATTACAGTTGGTCAACAATTTGCAGCAGGAAGAGTTACAATTTGTTATGGTTGAGTTAGAAAATTTTCAAAGTAAATAAATTCAACATTTTCAAAAGAAAAGAATTCAATATGTGGAGGAATTTTACATATATATTTTTATCTAAAAAAAATCAACATAAGAGGGCAAATATACTCATGTGTATGCAGACAGCAGAAAAAGAAAGAAAATATAATAAGTTTTCCTGTTTGAAAATGTATGTGTGTGTGCACAGGGCTGGTGCATCTTACCCCCTAAACCCCCAACCGGGTAAGGCGGAAGCATTGCTGGGGGGGCACGTTGTGGCCTCTGCCATTTTTTCATCACTGTTTTATAGACATTTTTTAAAATTATTTTTAAACTGATGTTACATTGTCAGTTATCATACTTATTATAAAACCCAGGTTGTGTATGTGTGTGTCTATTCGTTTATATATTGGATTGGATTTCCTACATTTTTCAACCGATTTCAACAAAACTTCACAGGACTATGTAAAATTACCTTGTGGTGGTTCTGACAGTGCCAAAAATTGGAAAAACACAATTGTTTTTGTGCGAAATCAATTTGAAAACACAATTAAGAAACATCGCTGTTGTGAGAATGAAAAGGGGACAACTCATATCGAGTTATACTTATTATAAAACCCAGGTTGTTTGTGTGTCTGTGTTCATTTATATATGGGATTGGATTTCCTACATTTTTCAACCGATTTCAACAAAACTTCACTTTTTTTTTTGGCAGGTAGTATTTCTTATTGTCTTGCACACTTTTTTCTTTATTTTTACATTCAGAATGCGTTAAAAATTCCATTTACAAGACAATTGTTTATAATAAAATTCTATTCAATCGGTAGACTAATAATGATTGAAAACAATGTTTTTGTTTGAGTTTGGGTTTGACCAATTCATAAAAAAAAAAAAAAAAAAAAAAAAACTAATTAAGACATGCATGTCCATCAACATTAAACAATAATCTTTGTCAATTTTATTTTTCAGTCTTTATGATGGTCGATACTTGATCTATCTCTTACTGTTACATCCCCGGGCAACGCCGGGCTCTACTGCTAGTCAACTAATAATATACATTGTGTATCTTCAGGAACTCCCAATGAGGTTAGAGCCCCAAAAGGGTTAGTTTCAGCAACATTTTTTTGCTTTTTTGTACTTCTTACTTTTTTTCTACCTAAGTTATATTGTCAATCATCAACTATAATAATCGGTAGGTCTGCTGCTTACTACCCCTCAACCACATGAGGGGTGGGGGGCATGCCAGCTGGAGAGGGGGAAGGCGGAAATGCTAATTTCACTCATGCTTATTTTTTTAAATTGTAATTTTCTTTCTGAACAGTACTTTTAAATCAATTAAGAAGGTTTATATATCTTGGTAAAACCATTTTTTATTCCGAGATCATCCACTAAAAAGGATCTCTGATTTTTTTTTTTTTTATTAATAGTAATACTAACCAGAAGCCCACGGCTAGTCATTAAAATAAAATTTTGTCACTATTTTTTCTAGAGAAGATAAAACCGAAAAAAAAGAACTGTTTAGTGATTTCAACACAAGAAAAATTTTCCCAAAAACTGAAATACTGTTTTTAAAACAAATTTTTAAAACAATCCTGTTTGTGCTGTGTTGGAATCTTTATAAAACATTTTTTTTCAGCTGAGATGCATCAGCAATTAATCTTTATGGAAATAAAAATTTGGGAATTAAACATTTTTTTTGAGTAAAATTTAGTCATTAAAGTATTGGTGATTATTACAAAAAGAATAACATTTTCTCTGATTTTTTTAAAGTAAAAACCTATTCATTATAAAAGTAAATAATTAATAAATATGTACTGAAATTTTCATTTCAATTGGATAATTCTCTGATTTTTGGTAATTTAAAAAGCACTGCCCTTCCCCACTAATTTTCCTTCAAGGGTTTGTGGCCACCAGGGTAGGAAACTTTGAAATCAACATGTAGCAGAGAGGGTGGGGCATGTCAAAGTTTGGTGGCCGAGACACTAGCACTGACCCTATGAACATGCACAAGCACATCTTGATAGCAGTTGAAAGTATCTTTATATTTGTAGGTGCAAGATCTTACATGTAAATAGAGCATTCACCTCATCTTATAAATGCTCAATTGGGCTCATGTCAAATAAATGAAGTGGCCACAAAATTTGTCAGAAGTCCCCAGAATCCTTCTCAAACTGGGTAACTTTGGGCCTGATGATATGGTGTATTATCCTGTTGGAATAAGTTATTACTATTGGGGTACATGGAATCCACGAGTGAATGTAAATTGTCACAAAGTAGTGCAATGTGTATAGAAAGACAAGCAAACCTAGTATATACTATGTGAACACAACCTACACCATTATAGAAACACCACCAATCCGCATGATGCTTGTTGAAAATTACAGTCCATAGAATCATTGGGACTGTGCCACACCCAAACCTTGCCATCAGCCCAAAATAAACTGAACTATGACTAATCAGAATATATGTTGTCATTTCTTCATAGTTTAGTTAGCAGCATCACAAGTCCAAACACAAAGCTATGTCTGCTATTGTAGTGTTAACAGGTGCACCCAGGTGGTTCTTCTGTTTCCCTATCCCTTGGAAGCTAAAGAATGTTGATCTGATCTGCTGTCATAGTGTCAACAGCCCTCATCCTAATAAGTCTTCTGTTTCCCTATCCCATGGACGCTAAAGAATGTTGATCTGATCTGCTGTCATAGTGTCAACAGCCCCCATCCTAATAAGTCTTCTGTTTTCCTATCCCATGGAAGCTAAAGAATACTGATCTGATCTGCTATCATAGTGTCAACAGCCCCCATTCTAATAAGTCTTCTGTTTCCCTATCCCATGGAAGCTAAAGAATGCTGATCTGATCTTCTGTCATAGTGTCAACAGCCCCCATCTAAATAAGTCTTCTGTTTCCCTATCCTATGGAAGCTAAAGAATGCTGATCTGATCTGCTGTCATAGTGTCAACAGACCCGATCCTAATAAGTCTTCTGTTTCCCTATCCCATGGGAGTTAAAGAATGTTGATCTGATCTGCTGTCATAGTGTCAACAGCCCCCATCCTAATAGGTCTTGTTTCCCTATCCCATGGAAGCTAAAGAATGCTGATCTGATCTGCTGTCAAAGTGTCAAAAGCCTCCATCCTAATAAGTCTTCTGTTTCCCTATCCCATGGAAGCTAAGGAATGCTGATCTGATCTGCTATCATAGTGTCAACAGCCGCCATCCTAATAAGTCTTCTGTTTTCCTATCCCATGGAAGCTAAATAATGCTGATCTGATCTGCTGTCATAGTGTCAACAGCCGCCATCCTAATAAGTCTTCTGTTTCCCTATCCCATGGAAGCTAAAGAATGTTGATCTGATCTGTTGTCATAGTGTCAAAAGCCTCCATCCTAATAAGTCTTCTGTTTCCCTATCCCATGGAAGCTAAAGAATGCTGATCTGATCTGCTGTCATAGTGTCAACAGCCTCCATTCTAATAAGTCTTCTGTTTCCCTATCCCATATCCTAAAGAATGTGGATCTGATCTGCTGTCATAAAGACAACAGCCCCCATCCTAATAAGTCTTCTGTTTCCCTATCCCTGAATGTTGATTGATCTGCTGTCATAGTGTCAACAGCCCCCATCCTAAGAAGTCTTCTGTTTCCCTATCCCATGGAAGTTAAAGAATGTTGATCTGATCTGTTGTCATCGTGTCAACAGCCCCCATCATAGTTTTCCTATCCCATGGAAGCTAAAGAATACTGATCTGATCCTATCATAGTGTCACAGCCCCCCATTCTAATAAGTCTTCTGTTTCCCTATCCCATGGAAGCTAAAGAATGCTGATCTGATCTGCTGTCATAGTGTCAACAGCCCCCATCTAAATAAGTCTTCTGTTTCCCTATCCCATGGAAGCTAAAGAATGCTGATCTGATCTGCTGTCATTGTGTCAACAGCCTCCATCCTAATAAGTCTTCTGTTTCCCTATCCCATGGGAGTTAAAGAATGTTGATCTGATTGCTGTCATAGTGTCAACAGCCCCCCATCCTAATAGGTCTTCTGTTTCCCTATCCCAACTAAAGAATGCTGATCTTATCCCCATCAAAAGCCTCCATTCTAATAAGTCTTCTGTTTCCCTATCCCATGGAAGCTAAAGAATGTTGATGTGATCTGCAGTCATAGTGTGCTCTCATCCTAATAAGTCTTCTGTTCCCTATCCCATGGAAGCTAAAGAATGTTGATGAGATCTGCTGTCATTGTGTCAACAGCCTCCATCTAAATAAGTCTTCTGTTTCCCTATCCCATGGAAGCTAAAGAATGTTGATCTGATCTGCTGTCATTGTGTCAACAGCCACCATCCTAATAAGTCTTCTGTTTCCCTATCCCATGGAAGCTAAAGAATGTTGATCTGATCTGCTGTCATTGTGTCAACAGCCTCCAACCTAATAAGTCTTCTGTTTCCCCCCATCCTGATCTGATTTGCTGGTGTCAACAGACCCCATCCTCAGAAGTCTTCTGTTTCCCTATCCCATGGAAGTTAAAGAATGTTGATCTGATCTGCTGTCATAGTGTCAACAGCCCTCATCCTCATAAGTCTTCTGTTTCCCTATCCCATGGAAGCTAAAGAATGCTGATCTGATCTGCTGTCATAGTGGCAAAAGCCCCCATCTAAATAAGTCTTCTGTTTCCCTATCCCATGGAAGCTAAAGAATGCTGATCTGATCTGCTGTCATAGTGTCAACAGCCTCCATTCTAATAAGTCTTCTGTTTCCCTATCCCATGGAAGCTAAAGAATGTGGATCTGATCTGCTGTCATAGTGACAACAGCCCCCATCCTAATAAGTCTTCTGTTTCCCTATCCCTTGGAAGCTAAAGAATGTTGATCTGATCTGCTGTCAAAGTGTCAACAGCCCTCATCCTAATAAGTCTTCTGTTTCCCTATCCCATGGACCTAATGTTGATCTGATCTGTTGTCATTCCAACAGCCCCCATCCTAATAAGTCTTCTGTTTTTCCTATCCCATGGAAGCTAAAGAATACTGATCTGATCTGCTATCATAGTGTCAACAGCCCCCATTCTAATAAGTCTTCTGTTTCCCTATCCCATGGAAGCTAAAGAATGCTGATCTGATCTGCTGTCATAGTGTCAACAGCCCCCATCTAAATAAGTCTTCTGTTTCCCTATCCCATGGAAGCTAAAGAATGCTGATCTGATCTGCTGTCATTGTGTCAACAGCCTCCATCCTAATAAGTCTTCTGTTTCCCTATCCCATGGGAGTTAAAGAATGTTGATCTGATCTGCTGTCATAGTGTCAACAGCCCCCATCCTAATAGGTCTTCTGTTTCCCTATCCCATGGAAGCTAAAGAATGCTGATCTTATCTGCTGCCATAATGTCAAAAGCCTCCATTCTAATAAGTCTTCTGTTTCCCTATCCCATGGAAGCTAAAGAATGTTGATGTGATCTGCAGTCATAGTGTCAACAGCTCTCATCCTAATAAGTCTTCTGTTTCCCTATCCCATGGAAGCTAAAGAATGTTGATGAGATCTGCTGTCATTGTGTCAACAGCCTCCATCCTAATAAGTCTTCTGTTTCCCTATCCCATGGAAGCTAAAGAATGTTGATCAGATCTGCTGTCATTGTGTCAACAGCCTCCATCCTAATAAGTCTTCTGTTTCCCTATCCCATGGAAGCTAAAGAATGTTGATCTGATCTGCTGTCATTGTGTCAACAGCCTCCAACCTAATAAGTCTTCTGTTTCCCTATCCCATGGAAGCTAAAGAATGCTGATCTGATTTGCTGTCATAGTGTCAACAGACCCCATCCTCAGAAGTCTTCTGTTTCCCTATCCCATGGAAGTTAAAGAATGTTGATCTGATCTGCTGTCATAGTGTCAACAGCCCTCATCCTCATAAGTCTTCTGTTTCCCTATCCCATGGAAGCTAAAGAATGCTGATCTGATCTGCTGTCATAGTGGCAAAAAGCCCCCATCTAAATAAGTCTTCTGTTTCCCATCCCCTAAAGAATGCTGATCTGATCTGCTGTCATATCAACAGCCCCCATCCTGGAAGTCTTCTGTTTCCCTATCCCATGGAAGCTAAAGAATGCTGATCTGATCTGCTGTCATAGTATCAACAGCCTCCATTCTAATAAGTCTTCTGTTTCCCTATCCCATGGAAGCTAAAGAATGCTGATCTTATCTGCTGCCATAATGTCAAAAGCCTCCATTCTAATAAGTCTTCTGTTTCCCTATCCCATGGAAGCTAAAGAATGTTGATCTGATCTGCAGTCATAGTGTCAAAAGCCTCCATCCTAATAAGTCTTCTGTTTCCCTATCCCATGGAAGCTAAAGAATGCTGATCTGATCTGCTGTCATAGTGTCAACAGCCTCCATTCTAATAAGTCTTCTGTTTCCCTATCCCATGGAAGCTAAAGAATGTTGATCTGATCTGCTGTCATAGTGACAACAGCCCCCATCCTAATAAGTCTTCTGTTTCCCTATCCCATGGAAGTTAAAGAATGTTGATCAGATCTGCTGTCATAGTGTCAACAGCTCTCATCCTAATAAGTCTTCTGTTTCCCTATCCCATGGAAGCTAAAGAATGTTGATCTGATCTGCTGTCATTGTGTCAACAGCCTCCATCCTAATAAGTCTTCTGTTTCCCTATCCCATGGAAGCTAAAGAATGCTGATCTGATCTGCTGTCATAGTGACAACAGCCCCCATCCTAATAAGTCTTCTGTTTCCCTATCCCATGGAAGCTAAAGAATGCTGATCTGATCTGCTGTCATAGTGTCAACAGCCCCCATCTAAATAAGTCTTCTGTTTCCCTATCCCATGGAAGCTAAAGAATGCTGATCTGATTTGCTGTCATAGTGTCAACAGCCCCCATTCTAATAAGTCTTCTGTTTCCCTATCCCATGGAAGCTAAAGAATGCTGATCTGATTTGCTGTCATAGTGTCAACAGCCCCCATCCTAATAAGTCTTCTGTTTCCCTATCCCATGGAAGCTAAAGAATGTTGATCTGATCTGCTGTCATAGTGTCAACAGCCCCCATTCTAATTGGTCTTCTGTTTCCCTATCCCATGGAAGCTAAAGAATGCTGATCTGATCTGCTGTCATAGTGTCAACAGCCCCCATTCTAATAAGTCTTCTGTTTCCCTATCCCATGGAAGCTAAAGAATGCTGATCTGATTTGCTGTCATAGTGTCAACAGCCCCCATCCTAATAAGTCTTCTGTTTCCCTATCCCATGGACGCTAAAGAATGTTGATCTGATCTGCTATCATAGTGTCAACAGCCCCCATCCTAATAAGTCTTCTGTTTCCCTATCCCATGAAAGTTAAAGAATGTTGATCTGATCTGCTGTCATAGTGTCAACAGCCCCCATCCTGATAAGTCTTCTGTTTCCCTATCCCATGGAAGCTAAAGAATGCTGATCTGATCTGCTGTCATAGTGTCAACAGCCCCGATCCTAATAAGTCTTCTATTTCTATATCCCATGGTAGTTAAAGAATGTTGATCTGCTCTGCTGTAATGGTGTTAACTGTCATGGTGTTAACAGGGTCACCCAGGCGGTTCTTCTGCTTCCATAGACAATTTTAGCCAGACACCTCTGGTCATGATCATTAAAGACGAACTAATAGCCAGCCATTGCACTATCTACAGTGAACAGTAATGCTTTCTATCTGTTATTCCTGGACACTATAAATTAAAAGATCTTATGTGTCTCCACAATTTTAAAACCTTAACCCTAACCCTAACCCAGCCATCAGGCACCAACTATTACATACCATTCAAACTCATTCACATTGCCTTGCACCAAGCAGCTTAGCTAATATTCACAATGACTCATCAGATATCAGAGCAAAACTGATAGTGGTATGGACATTTCTATAACATCAGTATATGAGTGGTTTGTATTCTGTGGATGCTGGTATGTTTGGGTAAATATTTAGTTATCATTATGTTGTGAAAATCAACACTTCCGATGGTAAATATTTATGGTCTTCTGGAAAATTTATCCAACAAACAATATTGGTTGACTCAATATGAGTCCAGTTAAAAAATGAGTAACACAAAACAATAAATCTAATGCAAAAGATAATGTATTTACAAAAGGACTTAAATGTGATGAAAGGAAAGCACATGTAACTAGCTATCATAAGAATATGTTTGTGTGCACATGAGTGTGAGAATACAAGTTAAGAGAGAAAACCATGAAAATGAATGTGCCTCAGTCAGGGACACTTTACCAACATGCAACTGCATCTTATGTCTAAAGTTGAAAAGCTGTAAAAGAGGCTAGGGAGAGAAATGCATGCCTTTTTATAGGCTTAAGTGACACTTTTTTTAGCAAAGTCAAGAGGGATAACCCACAAGTACATTAACTTTCCAGCCATAAAACCCAGCTTCAAATCTCACTATGGTTGATTTGTCAAGGAGGTGACTTCTTGGGAGATGAATGTAGCTGGTCAAGCCTTTTGAACAAAACTGTTTTGGAAGTTACTGATGTTGTGCGAGCAAAAAGTTACAAGAGATTGTAACTCAAAGTTTGAGCCATACTGGCCTCGTTTAACTATTGATTGTATCCGAGTATGGACTCTCTCTCTCTCTCTATCTCTCTAAGAAACTGTAATTAAGATTTGTTCAGCATAGTTGCAGTATAAAGAATATATCGATTCTGTGGATGGTGAAGAAACACAAATGTGCCTCAGCAAACATCTGCAACAGAGAAAAGCAATAATAACAACAAAAATTGCAATATGAGCTCTGGTAAAACTATGCAATGATAACAGCAAAAAAATTGCAATATGAACACTCGTAAAAAAGGATTACTGAAGACATTAGGTCTATAATACCCAGAAATTCATACACAGATGTCCTCAAGGCACAGTGGATAAAGGCGTTAGTTAGATCCAGTGACAGGACCCAGAGTATGAGTTCAATACCCGGCTAAGGCAGTGGAGAATTTTCAGAGGGAAATTAACAGGAGATAACTGATAACTGACATCCATTAAACATGGCAAGTGGAACTAGAACAGTTTACCCCAGTGAGCGAAATAAAGGGTTCAGTTCAACATTCCAACCACCTCAAGAAGGCCAGAGCATACAACAGCTGAAATGTTGTAATGGTGACAAAGATGAGGACAATAGTCCGAATAATGTAAATAGTGTACATAATACCTCATCTCAGAAATATAGACAGATATTGAAAAAAGAATATTATGTTTTTAATTTTACAGATTTTATTATTAGTTTTAGTTCAACTTATTGTTTTTGGTAATCAAAAGATAGGATAAAACTAGTAATAAAATAATAGTAATAATGAAGAGTGTATTGATCCAGAGAATTGGAATAAAAAGCAACAATAATAAGATTATTTAGATACGTAATAGTAAGTGTATTAGTAATTGTAAGTATTTTAGTTCACATCTTCAAAGTATTATCAGTAGTTATGTTGGGAAGACAAAAAATATGCTTAACCAGGTGATTTTCCAAATCTTTTTTGACACGTGTAATTCCATCTGTATTATTAAGACTGGCTGAAAGTTTGCCAAAAATCATTATATCCTTTTTTTTTTACTATGTCTCATATAATAAGTATATTTTTCCATTGCACCTATTATAAAATGAGCCATCATACTTTTTGGTGTCCACACTTTAAGAGCAGTTTTCAGCTAATTTGGAGTTACTGATTTTGAAAATGGCATCTTTTTTTGCCTATCATGTCAAGTTTTCTATCATATCTTATTGTTGCACAACTCTCTGGTGGGGGTGGTCTTAAGTGATGGCATCAATTCAATAATAAAGTTGCATTCTTTTCTTACGGTCAATGATCACTAGTTGTTTTGAGTCCAGAGATAAAAGAACTTCAACACAGGGAATTTTAAACTTAACTATTTTATTAAGGTTCATGTCAACATGTTCTAGCTATGGAGTGGAGGTTGTTACCTCCCACTGGGGAGCCATTTCAAACATGAAAGAAAACACATCGACATTGTTTGACAGTTAAAACATGACTCTCTGAAAAACCTTTTTCAATATATCTCCTTTCCCACGCTAGCACAGCCAATCAAAATCGACTTCCTTATTTTCTCTTGTATCTGATCCTTAAGGTCAACCTCAGGAAATCAGAGCAGAAATACAATTCCCCCTAAAATAATAGTCTGCTAAACTATTATTTAACATACCTTACCTAATCATTAAAAAAAAATTAATTTATGAATTTTATTTCAACTCTAAAGCCCCTCTACTTTTTTGTGTCTGTAAGGCGTGTTTCTTTTTCTTCATGGACCTCATTCACATGACCCCTTTGGCATGCACATATACCATTTCCGAAGAAGAATGAACATAAACAACAAAACTCTAACCAGTTTTTTTCACACTTCAAAAACACTTTTTTTTAACAAAAAATGAATACCGGACAATCCTTTGTCCATTCTTGGTCACTAGCTTCCGTGACCCAAGGTCAATGCCGCAGACGACTGTCTGGATACAAATCACTCCAACAGTGAACTTTGACCTCTCCAATAATCCTTCCATCCAGGTCAGCAGATACCACCTCTACAATCCAATATTCCTGGAGAGAACAAATTTTTTTTCCTCTTCACTTGAGACTACATGAAATGTACATACAATTCACAGAAAAAAAATAGTGGTCCAAAAAAATCACACAATACATGCCAAAAACCCTATGCCACAGCATCAACCAATTCCGTAACTGAGCCATGTCCTTGTCACCTGAATTTTACACTTTAAATACACCATGATCCACACTTATTTCCTACTCACAGTGACACAGCACACACAGTCCATTATCATCCTATTTACTCAACCGCAACCAATTAATTACTTTGTTATTTGTGTATTACCAGATTTACTTGAACAAATCTTCACAAATTTACCACAATTAATTTTCTATAATCACTATTATTAACCATCTGTCTCGGTGTGTTAAAACTCAGCTCACATCATCTCAATTCCCTCTGCCCTTGGCTGCACCACTGGGAAAACAACCACACCTGCTCAACATCTCCTAACTAATCCATTACTGGCTTTACTATGGTTACAAGGGTTTTCTTCCTTTAGTTGCCTACTGTGATCTGGCATCCCACAAGCCACCTGACCAATTCCTTTTTGGTCATCAGGGCCATTCCCAACCCCTGGGGTATCTTAGGGATATATTCATTTTATATGAATACTTCATAGCGTACAGCTTCCATTCAACCCAAACATTGTCTGGTTTCCCTATCTACATAGCCAGGTGTGACAATTTCTACCCTGCCCCAGGATACAGACCCAAATACATTCAGAAATCCAAAACTACGCAAGCTGAATCTACTTATCCTCACAAATAATCAACTAACTTAATTTTACCACAAAAATTAACTCCCAAAATTCATCAATTAACAACTTTATAAATTCAACCAATGAAGGCAAAAGGACACACACATGGCTCTTAAAAGAAAAAAAGAATTGCACACTCTGTTACAAAAATGAATAAAACAATCATTTGTCAGTTAATTAGGATTAAGAAAATAATTCTAAACTTAAGACATTTGAATGCATGCAAAACTATAGTTACAAAAACTTTCAGCTCATTAACAGTACACAGAAATCCCAGGAAATCACAATGGGAATGCCCCATTGCAAAATACCGTCAGTCTTTCTTTTTCAAAACAATTTTCTATTGTGTTTCCATACACAAATTCAAGCCCCCACATGGCCCATCATCGAACATCCTCAAAGGTCAACATCAGGAAAATTTATTCCTTCTCCAGGAATTTTTTTAAGAGCGAAACTTTCACTGCCAGATTTTTCCCCTGAACAAGACAAAAAAACCAGACTGCCAGACATACAACATTAAAGTGTGCCAATCAAAAGCAACAGTAGTTTTTGCACATGGTTCTAAACTTTTGTAAAAAGACAAAACAAAACAACAAAAATCAGTCTCTCACTAGAATGTTTCATCAAAATTGACACTGTCACACCAGTGTGTATGCATGAGGGCGGGTGTTCACTGTGTACTTTCTGTCTTTTTTCACTCTATTCATCTTCTTTTTTTTCTCTTTCTATAAACCTGTTCGCTTACCCTTTTTTGACTTTCTTTTTCCTCCTAGATTTTTTCATCATTACTTTTTCTTTTGTTTTTTGTTTAGATGTGTCTGTGTGTGAGCTGTAGAACATAGTAATATCATTGTACTTACAGTTTGTTTTCTTTTCTTTTGTTTTTTTACTATCCTTATGTCTTCATTACTTTTTTTCCATATTCCTTTGGTGATTCCTCATCTGAATGTTTTCTTTGCCTTTCCACTGTAAACCTCATCCAGTGTCCCTCATGCTTGGAGGTCCTGGTCACTGCAGCAATTTGAGCTTATGCTGTATACTCTCTCATCTTCTCCCGAATGGGGGCTGCTAGTTGTTTTGGACAGTAATGAACGTCATCTACACAGAGAATGTTAACCTAGATATTTTATTAATGTTCATGTAAACATGTTCTTTCTATCCAGTGGAGGTCATTCCCTCCCACTGGGGAGTTGTTTCAGACATGAAAGAAAATATGTCTGCATTGTTTGATGGTTAAAACTCAACTCTCTGAAAAACCTATCTATCTCCTTTCCCACACTAGCTCAGCCAATCAAAATTGACTTCCTTATTTTCTCTTGTATTTGATCCTTTAGGTTAACCTCAGGAAGTCAGAGCAGAAATACATTTCCCACTGAACTCTGAATTCCAGATCATGGAGAACGCAATGGAAAACTACTATCTTATTCAAGAAGTCTTGTTAATTCACAGATAATAAAGAAGCGAAAACTGTAGAAAGCCATGCTCACCTACATTCTGAAAAGACATTATATTATAAATATAATTTTATGATACACAGTGCAAATTGCCTGGTCAGTGTAGTTTATTAATTCACTTCAATCTTACTCCAGAACATGATATATGTTAATGGTAATGGTATTAGTAATATTAGTCATCTCCCGATAAGAAAAAAATTTGTATTCATTGACCAAGCAGCTAGTGCTGCTTTGAGTTGAAATTTATAAAATTTTTCTTTTAAAACAATTTTTCAGGAAAATATATTTCTCAAGTACAGTAGCTGTTATTGCTTTTTCCAGTATTGATGAGGACATCCTTACTTGCCTTTTATTTGAAGTAGCATGAAACATCAACATCTTGATTATATAATTATTTTCTCATCAAGTGATTTGTGCTATCCATTTTAGTTGTTGCTGATGGTGATAGTCCTCAAGTGATGTGGTTTCTGTTATTTGGTACAGTTCTTGGTTTGTCATTCAGTAGAATGAGTATACAATGTTCCAAAATGCATAGTTTTCACAAGACCTACAGGTTTCACTCACTCAAAACCATTTTTAACAATTGATCTTAGAAAGTGGTTGTAGATGACACTTTAGATATTTCTGAATGAGTTTGTCACCAATGACATCCATATGTAAGTCACGATCTGATGAGGCTATTTAAGACTATGACTCAAGTTTTCAGGTTAATGTTTTGGTTTTGTAGAAATTTGTAGTGTTGGGGGAAACTACCTCTAGTGCAGCCTATTCTCTGTTCAATTTCCTTATCTCCTTGTTAAATTTGTTATTACTGATCCATACCCTAAGGTATCTGAAGTGTTTAGCATTTACTAATTCCACACCCTGAATTTTTTATGATGGAGTCAAGGTATGTGCCATCACTGCTTTCATTACAATTCCAGATCATTGTTTTTGTTTTAGAAAGGTTTTATTCTCAAGTCCACTAAATGTTATTGCTCTTTCAAATATTGATGGGAGTTTCTTTCCAAACGTTATGTTTAATGTCATGTGGAAAGTCAAGATTTTGATTATATCATTATTTTATCTTCTAGTTATATGTGTTAACCATTTTAGATGTTTCTTCTTTTGAAAGTGTTCAAGTAAGGTCAACTGAAATTTAGAAATCTTTTTATGAAAACTGCTTTTCAGGAAATTAGACTTCTCAAGTCCACTAAATGTTATAGATCTTTCTAATGCTGATGGAAGTTTCCTTCCAAATTTTGAGTTTAATGTAGTGTGGAAAGTCAAGATTTTGATTATATTCTTTATTTTCTCTTCTAGTTACATGTGTTACGCATTTTAGTTGTTTCTTCTTTTAGAAGTGTTCAAATAAGATCATCTGAAATTTATAAACTCTTTTTATTATAAGAGTATTGTTCAGGAAATTAGACTTCTCAAGTCCACTAATTGTTATAGTTCTTTCTAATACTGATGAGAGTTCTCTTCCTTACCTATTTATTTTTTGGTAGTGTAAAAAGTTAACAGCTTAATCATATCATTATTTTCTCTCCTAATTACATGTGCAACACATTTTTGTTGATATTACTGTTGAAAGTGTTCAAGTGATGTAGTTTTTGTTATTTGCTAAAGATCTTTGGGATTTTGTAGCATTAATCTATATGGTTTGGTAAAAGATGGTCTTCTTTATGTCGGATATTGGTTAAGGAAAGACCTTTGGCCTTACTTCCATTGAATCAGTGTGTGAGCAGAAATCAGAACTGGTGATAGCATAAACAGGAAATGCATCCAGTGGTGAAAATAAACAGGATGGACAGGTGTGCTGTACCTTAAATAAACAGGGTACACAGGTGTCCTGAGTGGAAGGAAATGCATGCTTGCATAGGCACATGCAAAGAGAGGCATAGCAATATGAAGTTGTGCAGTCATCCAAATGTTATATAACAAGTCTGATTCTTGATCTGAAAAGAGGCTGGATAGAGGTTCACCAAAGATTTGTCTGTCAATTACTATGTACGCAATCCTAACCTTTGTGATTCTCTCTCACTCTACCTAATTGCCACAACTCAAACAATGAAGATATTTATATATATTTTTATAGATATGTGTTCATCACATAATTTGAATCCAGCAACAATAAGGTTTAGAGAATTCGCTTGTTTGAAGCCATTTTTAACCACCGATCTAAGTTGTATACAGATGATAGTTTTGACATCTTTCAATGAGTTTGATGCCATCCATATGAAAGTCTAGACTGAATTAGGCTATTTAAGAATATTTACTTGACTTTAAGTCAAATTTCAGGTCAATGATGGCATTTAGAATTTCAGCATTCAAGCATCACACATTAGAAAATTAACATAATTAAAATTTTATCTGTTTGTCATGGAACAAAAACTCATTTGGCAAAAATGGATAACATTTTTTGGAATCAAAAACTTCAAATTAACCTATAAAGAAAAATAAATGAATGTTTAAACTTGAAGTGAAACTTTATTCAAAGCAATCTGAATATTGTGTGTAAGTGAGGTCTGACCATGTCTTTTATAGTCAAGTAATTCAAGGGGGAGACAACTACAGTTGTCTTTACCACATAGCCAAAACAATACTCAAATTTAAGTCACTAGAAAAAAGTTAAGATTTTGCTGGTCAGTGTAATATGTATGCTTGTTTATTAGAACTTTTATACAGGATATCCCTAAAGTCTTGACATATAGACAAAAATGCATATGTTCAAGAAATTAAATTTTCAACAATATTTTATTGAAAGGGAATATTAACAAATAAAATCTTCAATATGATTTCCATAATTTATAATGCAAAGGTTAATGCACTTTGCAAGAGTCATGTGAACTCAATGCAATAACTCCACATTGCTATCAATTTTAGCACATTCACTCTTTATGCGTTCAATCAAGTGTGTTGCATCTGTGATCTTCACTGAGTACACCTTCTCCTTTAGCAAACCCCAGAAAAAGAAGTCAATTTTTTCTTCTTTCGATAAAACCATGTTTAATTTGTGGAGGTAAAAAAATATAGTTAATGAGATTTTCTATGTGTCTAGACTCTAGGGACACCTTGCAGTATATCATATTTATTAGAACACTTATAACGTGTATATCCTATTACTTACAGTTCTTATCATGAGTATATTTTATTTGTCAATTCTCGTCTAATCAATATAACTTATTTATGACATCTCTTATAGTCAGTATAATTTATTCATTACAGTTATTGCAGTGAGTATATTGTTGCATCATTGCCTCTAGTTAGACTAAAAGCAATGGCAACAATATTTTGCACATGTAAATGACAGATGTAAGGAAAAAGAATGAGTTTCAACAAGGCGATATTATATTTTGTTTTTATGTAACTGAGTAACAAGATTGATTGAGTGTGAATATATGCTATTAGTTTCATTTTAAAAGTGAATTGTTATACAACATAAACATATAAGAAAAGGTTTAAATGAACCACAAAAGTCTCATATATAAAACACTTGAATATATATATATATATATATATATATATATATATATATATATATATATATGAATGAATGAAATGTTCATAAAATTGTGTATGTATTTCTTTGCAAAGGACTGGATATCTGAAATAAAATATGTTTTTACTTATCTTACGCTGATTGTCACAAGTCTGAATACGTACATTTTTCTAGTTTGACTGCCAAGAACTAAAGAGGATGTTTGACTTTCTGTTGTGTAGTTCTCGTGACAGTATTTTATTCTTGTAATTATATATCTATTTTTAGCTTTTGAAAGGGATAGTTGAGGGGAGATAGCTATTGTTTCTCGCAACAACAGCTTATCAATCTTTTTAAGGTTATTTAAAGAATTTTTTGGACATAACAATGATTTTCTGAAACAAGTCTTACTATTTAAGACATAGCTGGGAGGAGAATAGGTGATTTCATACCTTATTTGCACATAAGTGAATAAAATGAACCCAACTGAAATTTGAACTCGGCTCTCCGATTTCTCATTATGAGCCATTATCAATGACACCACCTGCACATCCAAGCTTACAGCACCTGGTATTCCCAAGCAGTCATCCATCTAGGTACTGACCAGGTTCAACTTTGCTTAACTTCAGTGATCAGATGAGGACTGGTATTTCAATGTTATATGGCTGTAAGCCCACAGTAACAAGAGAAAGAAAATACACTAGTATGCATTCAAAAGAAAGAAGACATTTATATAATATATATATATATATATATATATATATATATATATATATATATATATATATATGTATATGGATGCATGGTGGAGTAGTGGATATTAGCTCGGATTGAGGAATCGGTGAGCTGAGTTCAAATTCCAGTTGAATCCATTACATTTATTTACGTGCTAATACCTTTCTTCTCCCACCAGCTATGGGTAAATAGCAGGACAGACCAGGTTCTATAGCCTTGGATGGCAACTGGCCTAGGAGAAGGACAAATCTGAATTCAAAACCTGCGTAAGGTTGTTTGGGACCTTGTGGCACATAGCGTACCAGGTCACTCTATTTGGTCCTTCACAAAGCCTTCACTACTATAATCAAATCATATGTGTTGGTGCCTGGCTGTTGGTACATAGGAACTGAGCTGCTTGACCCTCATATATATATATATATATATATATATATATATATATATATATATATATATATATATATAAGGGGTGATTTTATAAACAGTGGTTGCTGCTGCTAATGCATTGCTCTTCAACCAGAATCAAGATCTCCTAGCCACTGACGTCTTTTGTATAGTAAAGACTTTAAATTTAAAATTTTCCTTTCTTTCTGCTGTGCAACAATAGCTTGGGGGTAGAATCTCTGACTAATGCTAAATCAATCGGGTTTCAATCCCAGCTTGACGCAACTGGATGTCCAACAACACTGATGAGCTGTGATACAATGAAACAGTCTGTCTGTAGATGACTATGTGTATATATATATATATATATATATATATTAAGAAATGGACAAGGTCCGACAATTTATTTATTAAAGACATATTTTTATGTTTAACGTTGTTATTTTATAGATACAAGTATTTAAGCAAATGCTCTGTTTATGATAAACAGTATTAAATAACATTTACCGGCCTGAATGTCCGAGAAATTTTCATAGAAAATTTTCGTTCTTTGACAGGATTCGAACCTGCATCCTATACGGAACCGTCATATACGCTGACGTGCCTTTACCGCTTGAGCTACAAAGAACCAATCGGTAGACAAGGTCGAATTTACTGCTTATAAACTCCAACTTTCCATGAATCTCGTACATTCATAACTGCTCTGGCGTATCGAATGTAAACAAATGACGTCATATATTAAGAAATGGACATGGTCCGACAATTTATTTATTAAAGACATATTTTTATGTTTAACGTTGTTATTTTATAGATACAAGTATTTAAGCAAATCTCTGTTTATGATAAACAGTATTAAATAATTTACCGGCCTTTAATAAACCGGCCTGAAAATTTTTTTCTTTTATTCGAAACCATTTTCATAAAAACGTTACCTTTACCGCTTGAGCTACAAAGAACCAATTGAACCTGAAGGTCATCCTATAAACTCAACTTTCCATGAATCTCATATTTCATAACAATGTGTTAAAACAAAAAATATATATTTAATAAACAATTAAATTTTACTGATAAATAAACTCCAATTTCTTTAATATATAGAACATATGAAAAGGATTCATTTTAAATAAATTTGCTCGGCGTGATTAATTAATGCAGGTTGATTAAAGTCATTTGAAATTTAAACAAATGGCAGCACTGTGAATTTTCTTATATTAAGAAATGGACAAAGGTCCGACAATTTGATTTGTCGCCAGATTGGTTCTTTGTAGCTCATGGAAAGCGAGTAAAAGGCACGTCATTTATACGGTTCCATGATAGGATGCAGGTTCGAATCTCTGTAAAAGAACGAAAAATTTTCTATGAAAATTTCTCGGACATTCAGGCCGGTAAATGTTATTTAATACTGTTTATCATAAACAGAGCATTTGCTTAAATACTTGTATCTATAAAATAACAACGTTAAACATAAAAATATGTCTTTAATAAATATATATATATATATATATATATATATATTAAATTAATTGATTTAAAATATTTTTTTCGCTACACAGTTCTAACCATGTTTCAAAAATGGAAGCTAAAGAACACCGGATTATATATCTTACTGTTCTTTCTTTTTATATATATATATATATATATATATATAAGTTCAGTCACTAAGGGGGAAGACACTCCCATGCCTGGAAAGGTCACAGTGAGTCTGGCCACTGCAGCATGCTGGGCATAAAAGAAGGGAAACAAAATTGTCCCATTTGTATAGGTGCTTGACAGTACTATCTGATGCCGTCTTGACAAAACTGGTAAAGCTATGTGGGGATAACCCACACTATCTTATTTATTACAGCTCTTATAATGTGTATATCTTAATCTTAGTCAGTATAAGTTATTTGTTATGGCTGTTATAGTGGGTATATCTAATTTACTGAAACTCTAATAATGTCTATATCTCATTTATTACAGCTCTTCTCATCACTATAACTTATTTATTACAGCTCTTATAATGTGACATCTTATTTTCCAACAGTAGTAGCAATAAAAATGAATAGCACATGTAACTAGAAGATAAAATAACTGTTACCACTCCTGGAGTTTTTCTTCTGGTTAAAGACAACTCTATGAATTGACTTATGCTTGATAGTGAATTTATTTCCATCTCTACAGAAACTATTAAATACTGAAAGAAAAAAACAAAAGCATCATGTTGCGTATGCCAATACAAAAAAGTGTCTCAAAAAGCATGAAAATTTTGAGGGTGACTGATGTATTACAACCTGCCCTGTGCACTGACTAACCAGAAATCGAGAGTAGGTACAAGTCTTGCCAAGCTTCTTTTCTAAAGCAGGACTGCAGAGTTGAAGTCCTGCCAAATATCTTTTCTCAGTATGAGTACACAGTAACTCTGGTTTTGTTTTTTCCTTCCCAAAATATAGTGGTTACCATCTGATTGGTGCAGATTGGATTATGGGATACCTATCACTACTTAATCTCCTTACACCAGCCCCAAGATGGCTACAATAATGATATAATCAAGATGTTGACTTTCCACATTACCAAAACCAAAAGGGTTTAGAAGGAAATTTCCACCAATATGTTGAAGAGCTATAACAGCTAGTGGATTTGAGTCAAGGGGAGATAACTTTTGTCTCTCGCAACAACAGCTTATCAACCTTTTTAAGGTTATTTAAAGAATTTTTTGGACATAACAATGATTTCTTGATACAAGTCTTACTATTTCCTGAAAAACTGTTTTCAGAAAAAGATTATAAATTTCAATTGACAATAATGCTCACTGTTCAATTCATGAATAAAAAATGTTTCCTGTATGGAAACAGCTAATTTCACTATTACCATTGCCATTATTACTGCTCTTATAATGTAGTAGTGATTTTCCAAGTGTAGCTCAGATGTGGCACAAGGCTGAAAGTATGGGGCACCCAGTGAAGATCAACTCACTACTCACTCGTAATTGTTCTAGCAAGACAATCTTGCTAACCATTACACCACCTCAAGGTGCCCAATGATTTTCTAAGCATAGCTTAGATGTGGCACAAGGCCGAAAGTATAGATCACCCAGTGAGAATTGAACTCACTACTCAGTTGTAACTGTTTTAGCGATACAAGCTTGCTAACCATTACACCACGTCAAGGTGCCCGCTATTATAATGTAGTATATCTTATAATGATTTTCCAAGCATAGCTCAGATGTGGCACAAGGCCAAAAGTATGGGGTGCCCAGTGAAGATCGAACTCACTACTCAGTGGTAAGTGTTCTAGCGAGACAAGCTTGCTAGCCATTACATCACCTCAAGGTGCCCAATGTATATATCTTATATATTACAATTTTGATATTAATTATATCTTCGGTTTAAAATTCCAATATATATCTCCTGAAGAAGGCTGGAGCATACAACAGCTGAAATGTCATGATAATGACAATAAAGATGAGGACAACAGTATGAAAAATGTAAATAGTGTAAATAGTTACAATACCTCATCTCAGAAATATAGATAGATCCTGAAGAAGCAAACTTATTTGATCCTATTGAGTAAAAAAGATTAATAAATAAAATTTCAGAGTTTAAGCGGAGACAGTAGAAGTATAGAGTGGAAGTAGACTTTAGAAAGAACCAGAAACCCAATCCTTAACAGGAAACAAGGGATAAACCTCTACTCCTGTTCAAAAGACCAGGGAAGAGTGTGAACTGGGTGATAAGCAAACCTATCTTATCCTATTGAGGGAAAAAAATAATAAATAAAATTTCAGAGTTTAGGCGGAGATGGTAGAAGTATAGAGTTGAAGTAGACTTTAGAAGGATTAATTTAACATGTGCTCATCACATAGGTGACCATTTGCCTTCCCCTGTCTATTTTACCGTCAATATGTTCAGTAAATATCAAATTTTTCAATCCCTTCTTCTTCATTAAGTGTCCAAGAAACTTCAGCTGGGTCATTCTGATGTGTTCTTTTCATTTTAATTTTCCTTAAAACCTCTTCATTGTTTATGCACTCTGTTCATGGTATTCTCAACAACCATATTTCCATGGCCTCAACTTTCCTCTTCATGTGTGAGGAATTTTTCACTGCCGTATAAGAGGACTGAGATTACCTACCAGTTCAGCATTCTTTTCTATGTTTTTTAATGACATTTTTCTGTTTTCTAGTATTTTGCATAGTTTTTAGAAGGCATCTTTTGCTATTTCAGTTTGCATTTAAATTTCAGTGTCGCATTTTCAAACCTATGTTGAAACACTTTGCAGATATTTCAACTTCTGATTTAAGTTTCTGACGACTGAAGCTTAAAATGAACATTTCAATGTTCTGAATAAATTGCATTGACTAGAACTTTCCAAAATACCCTTTTGAAGCAGTGTCTCAGAGGCCAGCAAAAATGGCGCATTTTAAACTTAATATCCTTTATCAAATGTTTGTTCTCTAAAACTTTGTGAAGATAATCAAGATTGTTCTACATTTTTAAAAAGAAATATTTATAATATGATACATGGTACAAATATTTTAAAAGGATTTTAATATGATACTAATTAAAATACATGATTATTTTATGAGCATCTATAATCAAAAAAAGTTGTACAATGAATCAAGGTCAAATAAAGATAAAATCAGTAATGACCTCTGACCTACTATTCAACCTTTACTGATAATAGAATTTTTTTTTCAATGGTTTAACCTTCTCTAATGTTGAATATGGGCATGGTGTTTTGTGCTTGAATCAATTACTGACATTTGAAACTTTTTCAAAAGCCAATTCTAACCTTCAATGCAAACAAAATAAACTAAAACATCTTTGTTTTACATCTCCAATTATGTTTGCATCTATAATAAAAAAAAGAAACATTCAGAAGATAAATAAAATTATATACCCACCCATTAATATTTGCAGCTCTCTTAGGAACAATCTATATAAGTACTGTAGACTCTGCTGTGGAGCATAGAGCCACAGATTCACCACATTAGGTGTTGCTGTTGCCATGGCTTCTATTGCAGTTGGGTCTTTTATGGGGCAAAGCTGTCAGCTCCATGCCCAACTGGTTTTGAATCCAGAGTTGTTCCTCTCCCAGACTTGTTGCCAACCAGGACTAGAGAACTTAGTCTGCTTTACTATCAACCTCTAGAAAGAGAAGAAATGGGTTTGTATTGTTTCAAAGGCATTAGTACGAACATGAACGCAACAGCCTTGGCTGAAATTTGAACCTGGCATGCCAATTCCATTTTCTGCACCTATAACCACTATGCAACTCACACATCCATCTTATGAACTACAGTGAAAAATCTTTAACAAAAAGGTATATATTCTTTTACATCCTTAACAATGTACATGTTGGATAACAGTTATCAGAGCAGAATTTGGAATTCACAAGCTGATTGCAAATCCAGCCTAATCTGTTGTGTTCACTTTTGCATTAATGCATAAGGGAAAAGCACAAATTCATTTTCTCTTCCCTCAGCCCTAAATTAAATAGCAGTGTAGACAGGACTCTCTAGCCTTGGGTGGCAACTAGTCTAAGAGAAGGAAAACTCTGAATACAAAAATGTAGAGAAGACAATGTGAAAGCACTACGGTATTCTTCCCAAAAGATCACTGTAATTCACAAATAATAAATAAACTGAATCTATAGAGTGCCATGATCACCTACATCCTGAAGAGACATGACATTGGTGTAGAGCTAAATATTTATTTTAGGATAAAAATCTCTACATCATGGCAATTATGTTTCAACACTACAAATGTGACTCCTCAGGTTAAGGAGACACTTTTGTAGTGTTGAAACATAATTGCCATTATGTAGCGATTTTTAACGTTTTAATATCCTAAAATAAATAATATATATATATATATATATATATATATATATAGAAAGAGAGAGAGAGAGAGAGAGAGAAAGACATTTAAAAGTCTA
This sequence comes from Acanthosepion pharaonis, assembly GCA_903632075.3. Classification (NCBI taxonomy): domain Eukaryota; kingdom Metazoa; phylum Mollusca; class Cephalopoda; order Sepiida; family Sepiidae; genus Acanthosepion; species Acanthosepion pharaonis. The sequence continues at coordinate 973,978 of CAHIKZ030005012.1, forward strand.
GGATGTGGTCTTAACCCTTGAATGGCAACATGGAGATCATGCTTCAATAAAAACACTCTGTTTACTTGGACTACCATGAGCGTCTAAGTTGGATGTCAGGAAGAGCATCTGGCCTTGTAAAACCTTGTCTTTTATTATTATTATTATGACAAGGTTCAGTATGATGACACATGTATATGAAAAGGTAAACTGTCAGGCAGAACCCACCTTAATGTTGGTTCTACCTCAAGAAAAAAAACACATCTATGATGATGATGATAATGATGATGATGATGATAATGATGATGATGATGATAATGATGATGATGATGATAATGATGATGAACAACAACACTTGTTAAGTCATTTAATCACAAAATCAGTCATTTTTATTGCTATATTTTAGTTGGTATGCATCTACTTGCTTCAGGATAGGTAAATATTGGTCATTTATATTTGAGTCTGTAAGTATTGGGTCAAGGATAGCTAAATATTAGTCATTTATGTTTGAGTCTATAAGTATTGTTTAGTGATTAGCTACTTCAATAATTAAATGCATAAGTTTTCTAACGGGAACATTTTATAGTACATAAAATAATGGGGGTGAAAAAGAGTACATGCAAAAAATAACTAACTAATTGATTTGCAATGCAAAATAACATTTATGAGACAAATTAACAAAAGAAAAGTTTAAAACAAGAGTTTCCTTTGTTAGACATAAATTGTATAAATAACAAAATGTTAATATGTGGAACTTACTTTGTTGGTGTGTTTTATATGTAAAGCATTCACAGCCCTTTTAGTATGGAAAGTTCATGACACAATTTTGAAAGAGGAAATATCCAGAAGAGAGAGAGAGAGAGTTACTTTAGGGTTCACATGTTTTTACATTTGAGAGGTGCTGCTGATATAAATTTTATTTTAGAGCTGCTATGGCTATTATCTTTAAGGTCATTACAATTGCTTCAGGGATGGGTAAATATTGGTCATTTATATTTGAGTCTGTAAGCATTTACTTGATTAAGGGATAGGGAAATATTAATCCCTTAGGTTTGAGCCTCTAAATGCTTAGAATGTAATCAACCACAAGCCACCTACAATGTACAAAAATTCAAATGCAGCATCAATTGCCATCTTCAGTCTTCTTGAATCCTGTTCTTTTATTATCCTTTTTCCTCACTAAAGTCTTCTTATTCTCTTTCACTCCCAGTACCCCTTTGTGTCCTTGTGGTGGGGCGAAATGATAAAAAAATAGATTTGGTTTATTTTACATATACAAAGATGTGACAAGAGTGTAAAAATTAAAAAAATTGCACTTACCTTTGAAGAGGTATGGAAACATCTTTCTTTCTTTTATTTTTTAAGTACTATGTCGCTTCAGGATGTAGGCAGTCATGGCTTTCCACAAATAATTTTTCTTTATTATCTGTGAATTGCCAAATCCATGTCCCTTCAGGATGTAGGTGATCATGGCTCTCCACAGATTCCTTTTCTTTATTATCTATTAATTGCCATCACTGCTTGATAAAGATGGTTTTAAATTCAGTCATCTATGCCATGTCCCTTCAGGATGTAGGTGATCATGGCTCTCCACAGATTCCTTTTCTTTATTATCTATTAATTGCCATCACTACTTGATAAAGATGGTTTTGAATTCAGTCATCTATGCCATGTCCCTTCAGGATGTAGGTGATCATGGCTCTCCTTTTCTTTATTATCTGTGAGTCACATTTGTAGTGTTGAATCATAATTGCCATTATGTAGCAATTTTTAACGTTTTAATATCCTAAAGTAAATAATATTTAGCTCTACTCTGTATTGAGCCCTCTTTTAAATTAAATGTCATGTACAGTGGAATTATATTCCATTTGTTCTCATTTTACCTGGATATATATATATAATCTGTCAATGATTTATGCAACTGATAATAACTGATATTTATCTCTATCTCACTCATTTAAACTGTTATTTAACTTTATTTACATTATTTGGACTATTGTTCTCATCTTTATCGCCACATTTATTACAACGTTTCAGCCGTTGTACACTCCGACCTTCTTCAGATGGTTGGAATGTTGAACTGAACCCTTTATTTCGCTCACTGGGGTAGACTGTTCTAGTTCCACATGCCATGTTTGATGGATGTTATTTAACTTCTCTCTTTAAAACTTCTCTTTTAAATTTCATTCCTCACCCTCACCTTAAGGCCTTTTTTCTTCTTCTTCTTCTTCTTCTTCTTCTTCTTCTTCTTCTTCTTCTTCCATTACACCCCTCTCTACAGCTTTCATACATTTCCCTCTCACCTTTGTTTCTAACTCTTACACATACATTCTCACTGAAATTTTGTTTTTTTTTATACCTGGAGATATTTTCTGTTTTCTTTTTGAATTTTTAGGTCTGATGAATTGGATTGTGATTATGATTCCAATGTAATAAATTATAACCATGGGATATTAGTGTTTGAGCCTTTTATATTATATATATATATATATATACAGAAATATAGTCTTAAGGTTTGCTATATTTATGGAATAAAGTGCTCAATATCAGAGATAGAGCATGTGTAAATATAAAAGTGAACATAGAAGTCAACACTTAGAGGCTACAGTCTGTTTCATGCTATATGCAATCGTCAGGCCACATATGCTGTTATTTTTCTAAGTGTTGACTTCTATGTTCACTTATATATATATATATATATATATGTATATATATATATATATATATATATATATATATATATATATATATATATATATATGTATACACATTATATATATGTTGGTCATTGGCTCCTATAAGATGCTCATCCACCCTTTGACAGGTCTTGCTTTAAATCCTGTTGAATGACATGCAACCCTCCTCACCAGCAGAAAAGCTGGTGGGGAAGCTGGTTTTGATACCAACCACCCATTTAGGTGGCAGATTGTACTGAGTTACATGTTACCAGTAGCCTGACCTCACATAAAAATATCATAAAATATTGTAAAATCATCCACCTCCACCTAACCTATACACCATGTAACTATATATTTCCCATGGGTACCAATGATCAGCATCCAGTTCGAGAAATAAAATAAAAATGTGATTTCAAATACTGATTTTGAGGACTAACCCTTTCTACTTGAGAGGCTGGTACAAAACAATCTTCCAATTCTGTTTTCCCATCTTTTAAACTTGTGTCCACCTCAGTTATGCTTCATAATTATAAAAATAAACTGGAAAACAAGTGTATAATGCTTATCAATAATACACTCATTTACATTTGCTATTATTATTTTAAAATATTTGCACTTACATGCCAAAGAACATGTGACACAGGGCAAGTTTCCAGAGATATGTCAATGAAATAAACTACTGAAGAGATAATTACCGTTGATATTTACTGCTGTATGCTTTGGCATTTCATATCACCTTAATGAATGCTCCAATAGTTGAAAATAAATATGGCAGTCAAAGTTCAAGGAGTTTGTGCTTTCTCTAATCTTGGTGAAAACAGAAATCATATAGGATATCCCAAAAGTTATCAAAAGTGTTTGAATAGTCAAAATATGAGGGAGTGCCAAAAAATTCTTCCACTTAACTACTCCCCAAAATGACAAAATATCATTTTTTTTCCTGAAAGGGCTTTTTGGTCTGTCCATGAGCTTTTTTGTACCCCACTTCATATATATATATATATATATATATATATATATATATATATATATATATTATATATATATAGTATAGTATAGTATAGTATATATATATATATATATATATATATATATATATGTATAGTATATGTATATATATATATATATATATCCATTTTTGAAACATGGTTAGAACTGTGTAGCAAAAAAAACATATTTTAAATCAATTAATTTATAATATTAATGCTCTGTAAATTTACATTGAGCACTATTTTGTAAAAATAAAAATATCTATAAGAACACCGGATTATATATCTTAGTGTTCTTTCTTTTTATTTATATATATATATATATATATATATGAGATAAACTTAATGAGCCGGGCAAACCTACCTAGGTTTCACCTTAATGGATCGCCAGGGCAATGCTGGCCGAAAAGGAAAGTAATGGAACAGAATATATATATAGCTTAAACCAAAAACAACCCTAACCACGTGACAAAAAAAAAAAAAACCATACTAAAAACTCAAACAACAGGGCATTAGGGGTTATGTTCTTTATTCAACAACAAAAAAAAGGAAAAAAAAAACTACTCCAATAACCAGCATTTCCTATGTCTATACCTACTAAGATTTTCTGATTTTAGGTTTAATAAATTATTGGGTTCTTTATAGCTAGCAATAGCTAACTTTTCCTCCATGCATAGGGAACAAAACTTATCATCTGCCTTGTACTTGTAACATTTTTTTAATATTTCCCATTTCAAATTGGGGTCCTTATTATCTTCTTGTTTCATCTTCCATACATAAGAGCACAAGGTAGTACCACCATTTATATATATATATATATATATATATATATATATATATATATATATATATATATATATGCATGAAAACAGTGTTAATTATTCTTAGTAGAAATACACACACACACACACACACACACACATATATAGGTATAGGGTTAGGTAAATGAAATTACTAGATATTAGCAACCTCGTGCTGGCATGCATAAGTTGGTAAGCAAATAAATAATTACCAAATTTAGCCAAGAGGTGTAGACATTATATTGCTCAATGTGATTAGACAGGGCAAAGAAATATATATTAATAAATAAATACACATATACCTACATTTGGTGTGTGACTAAGGTTTTGTTGGTTACCCAACTCATCGGGGACAAGATACAGCTTGTTGTTTATTTAAAAATAATAAACAATAAGCTATATCTTGTGCCTGATGAGTTGGGTAACCAATCAACTTTAGTTGCACACCAAACGTAGGTATATGTGTATTTATTAACATATATATATATATATATATATATATATATATATATATATATATATATATATATATGTGTGTGTGTGTGTATAGGGAGAGATTATAGTTATTCCAACAAGAGAAAAGTGTATATCTTAAAGAGAATGGTGAAGCTGCAAACGTTTTTACTAATAATTAGTGCTGAATTATCATTACTACTAGCACTCACTGTGTGCTATATATATATATATATATATATATATATATATATATTTATATATATATGCTTCATTGAATATTGTAGACATATTGTGTCTATTTATTTTTATACTGATCCTTTCCAATTCATCAAGGAAGGTGCCATAGTTTTTTTTAACCCAAGTATTTTTGACCTTTTCTAAGATCATCCTCAGGGGTAAATTACAAAGACAAACTTATTGTAATTGTAATAAAAGCTAAATTCCTTTGTGATGGTGATTTTTTAAAACACACACAAATGCACTATGTAATAAATTTAAAAATTTTAATTTATCAATTTTTAAAAAAAGTGAAAGCCCTTGAGTTAGAAAAAAAAATACAGCGCATCCTTGATGAATTTCATCTTAACATGAAAAAACTGATTAGAGAATTGGAAAGGATCCGTATAAAAATAAATAGATGCTATACATCTGAATTATATTATTATATTGTATTATTATATATTATATTATATTATTATATTATTTAATGAAAATTGTTTGAATGAAGATATGCAGCCTAATATATATATATATATATATATATATATATATATATATAGCATAATGAGAAGCCACGTATACTTTTCTTAATATGTATATATAGAAAAAAGTTTCAAATTAAAAATTATAATGTTTTATTTTATGAAAGTATTTATTTATATATATATATATTTGATATTTCAAATTGTCCTCAATTTTTCATCAGAAATAACTGTTTGTTACAAATAAATTAAAATTACTGTTTGTTGGCAAGTAGCGTCCTTCGAGAGACGCGGACGTCACGTGATATGGAATGTCACTGTTCAGATATTCTAACTTAAATCTAACTGTCATAAATATTTTAAAAAATATTTTTTACTATATCTAAAGAAATTGCTTAGCTATTGAAATATTTATAAAGA